>JAPKLW010001902.1:0-13447 GCA_026898455.1 Plectranthus barbatus | reverse complement strand
TCTAAGCTATCAGCTGGAGAAGGGAAACTTAGCCAGATTTCCCAACACATTTTTTGCAATTTTGTCAATTTCGTTGCTATTCATTGTGATTATTCGATATGGTTAGTTGCTTGTGTCGATATACTTACTTTTGATTGGTTTGCTGCTTGAATTTCATCGATTTCTATGTACGGAAGTTTGGGGGATAATTCTAGTTGGGGGTGTTATTCTAGTTTTGCTATTTTTGGGACAAATGCTGTCAAACGAAAAGGTAGTATGCTAGGATAGAAATTGAATTGCATGAATGTCGAATCAATTTTGCATGGGTAGTTTTTCTTTGAGGTTTCTTGCACAAATTGGTTGCATCTTTGTTGGAAATTTTGTGAAGACTTTTGATGAACTTTGACAAATTTTCTCCAACTACCCTTGCAGATTGCCATGGATTTTCGACCCACCTTCGCCAAACAAGCCCACGAGAGGCGATACAGAAAGCTCTCAGGTGATGAGTTCACTGTCTGACAAACACTCTACCCATGCCCGGAAACAATGCAATTGTTGGGAATTCGAGCAGATGTTGAGGCTCTCTTGCAGAGAATTGACTGGAACGCTTGGATGACAGCCCGCTGGCCGACATTCCCATCGCTTGTCCTGGAGTTTTTTGCTTCACTCCGAGTCTTCGAGGTTCAGCCGGAATCAGAGCCTACCACAATTGGCTTCCAGCTTCTGAACCAGTACTACGAAATTCTAAGGGACGAGCTTGAAGAAATCTGGGGAGTCCACGTTGGAGGGGTCGGGTTTCTTCCCCCGCACTTCGACACGGCCCGTTTCTGGTCCCAGATCGCATCCGATGCCAAAGAGGACCTGCGGGAGTTTGACTCGGGGACCTTGAAAGCGTCCTCCATCGACAACCCAGTTTTCAGGTATCTGCAGAGATGCATGGGGGTGTCGATCACCGGCAGACATGAGAGCGGGAAAGTAAGAGTGGGGGAACTGTTCGCCCTCAATTGCATGCTGACAGGGGAGCAGTTTAGCTTCGCAGCGCTGGTCATGGACCAATGGAGGCATCAGATCAAGGCCTCCAAAGGCAACATTTGGAGCGGGGGATTGATCACCCCGATTGCGGAGCATGTGGGGATCGATTTGACACAGTTCGAGGCACTTGAGGACGACAACCGAGGGCTCGGCACTGGGACTCTGGTGAAGATGTTGATGCTTTCACCATGGGCGTCAGGTTGGTCTCTGAGGATGTCCAACGGGGACAGATTTCCACTTCCGCAGCGGGACCTCACTCACGTCACTGATTATCACTTCCGTGATAATTGGTTGATGAGCACACCTGCCCACTTGAGGCTGATGGTCGGAGCACTAGGAGGCCCAGGAACCTCCAGACTTCGACACCGACCACTGACCCAACCAGACCAGCGAGCGCCACAGACACCCCCAGAAATGCCCGAGGAAGAAGACCCTGAGGATGCGGAAGATGATGGAGGAGGAGAGCGCACCACTGACCGGACCGGCAGACGGCTGCTAGGCCACTTCGCAGGAGAGTCTTCATCTTCCGGGGTGGATCTGGCGACGATCTACCAGTTTATGCAGCAGCGGGCTGACTTGCATGCAGCAGAGCACACCCGGCTAGCAGAATTTCGACAGAATGTGAACACGAGGTTGAATAACCTCGACGTTCAGATGCAGCGAATCCTCCTGAACACGCAGCCTGAGTCCTTCTACCTTCGCCGGTCCCAAGCCTTCCTCGCCCTATAAGAGGAAGGATCACCGGCGGCGGCAGAAGCAGCCGCAGATGAGCGGCAGTCGTGGCAGATGGAGGATCCTCCGGAGGAGGAATGAGGTACCGTTTCCTTTTCCCTTATCTAACTTTCAAACTTGTCCACTACTTCGAGTAGAACAAGTTTGGGGGGATGAGGATAGGAAAAGGGAAACGTTTGTTTGTTTTTTATTTTCTGCTTTATTTTAATTTTTCGTTGTTTCGTTGTTTTTCTATTTTTGTTTTCAATTTTTGTTTTTTCTGAACCATCACCATCCTTGTTCTTTTGCTTCAGTGTGAACAATTGCTCTCTGCAAAGCCTTTTACTTAAAATTAGTATTCTTGAACTCTTGATTTGTGGTACTTGTTCTGAGTGAATAGTCTGAGCATTGTTTAGGAGCTTTTGAACATAGGACAGTCGGAACTTTTTTATTTTGATGGTGTTATGACTACTTAACTGTCTTTACTTAAACTAAAATTATTGATTGATAATCGAGATATTTGCTGATTAAGAATGATAATCTGTGTGATAGAGTAGACAATGATAGGAGCTGTTTTGCTTGATATGTTGATCTTTGAAACTTAAATTCTTGCATGATAACTGTTCGAAATTGGATAATTATTGAGGAGTAACGAAAGTTTCAGCCTTGTGAGGAATTTGTGCCATTTCTTTCGTTTGATGAGTGACAAAGTTGTTAGATTTATTTCCTAGAATTTGACGAATTTCTCTCTTGAGGTTGCATTAAGTGTGGTAATAGGGTGAAAATGATTTTAGGCATGTTCTTTCGTAGCCCATTCCCCATACACTAACCTTAAATCTTCAATTGTAGCCCCTTTGAGCCTTGAATGAATTTTTTTTAATTAGAAGGGTTGATGAAAAAAAGATGATTGTGATTTATTGGATGGTGTGAATTGTGGGAATGTGATGTGAGGCCATGAGAGGCCATGTGCGAAAAAAAAAATCAAGGAGAGAAAAGAAAATTTTTAGGGGTTTCCATGGGAAAAGTTTGAAAAATGAACATTGGTGAAAGAAAAAAAAAGAGAGAAAGAAAGAAATTGAGGGAAACTCGTTTATGTTGTTCATAAATAATTGAGAGTAAGCTCTTAGGAACCCCGAGAATGATGAAAAGAAGAGGGAAAAGAAAAAAATTGTATGTGGGCATGATATGCTAAAGACTAGGTGTTGATGGAAATATTTTGAGTCACTTAGCCAAAAATATCCTACCTTTTAGGTGAGCCACATTACAACCAAATAAAGACCTTTCTGATTCCCTGAAAAGCCACACTAACAAGCAGTGGAGAGATGAGAAATTTGTCAAACCTATGGTGAAATAAACTAAAACTTTGATTGTGTGAATTTCAAAACCTTTTGTTTGATTGAGCGATGAGTGCAAACACTTCCTGGTGAGGTTTCTCCTCGATAATCTACCAATAAGAATTTGTTTGGATTGCATGATTTTTGTGAATAAGAGAAACTTGGATTGCGAAATAGGCTTGTGAGGCATTGCACACTCGTATCTGCATTTGATTGGAATTCTTTTCTGTGAATTGATCAAGGACGATCAATGGTTTAAGTTTGGGGGAGTTGATAAGTTAGGATATTCACCAACTTATCTTATTGTTCTTTGACTGTTTGTGTAGTGTTCAGAACGTTTTTGTATCTTTTTCGTGCATGAGTTGGTTTTTGTACTTGGAATGTCGTGTTTTATGAATCATGCAGGTTTTTAGTCGAAAAAATAGAGAAGAGTCAGGATTCCGAATTCGGCACCTCGTCGATCGACGGAATGGCTCATCGATCGACGAGGCAATGGAGGCGCAGCGCTCGACGAAAGGGAAGAGGAAGATCGACGGAAGCAAAGGCCGTGTCGATCGCTGCCAATGCCCGTCGATCAACGAAGATTTCAAGGAGCAGCGATTGACGCCAGCTACCCACGGTCGACGCGCATGCGGGAAACCTAATCTGGATCTGATTTGGAGATTAATGCATATCTAACTTTAGATACTGCTAGATACATCTTTCACCTATTTAAATACTCATGTATAATTCATTTTATGAAGAGAATTAACAAGAGAGAACAAGAGAGATAGAGAGAAGAGAATTAACAAGAGAGAACAAGAGAGATAGAGAGAAGAGACTTATAGCAATTACAAGGTTTTAGTATTGAAGTTATTTTAGTTTATGTTTGAAGACAAGTTCTCGCGGGAAGATTTTCGGATTCCAGTTTTTATGCAATTCAGGTTTTATTTTTCTATGATGAATATTACTATGAATATGTGTAACTAAATCCCTTCTCAAATTCTAGGGTTTCGAACTTTCAATGTATGCATGTTTGATTAATTGAATTATTTTCCCTTTCCCTTCGTAGTTTGTGAAATCTGCGCTTATTCATAATCTTGATTTGTTGGCCACATATTAGGATTATTTAGTTGATTACTTGAGACGTAATTGTGATGGTTTTCAATCGAAAGAGATTTTCACAATACAATTTGATTTCTTGTTGTAACTGAAGGAGATTAATTGTAGGAATAAATCTGTTGATCTTTGGAGTTAGTTAATTTATCTTGAGACCGAGCGGAGATAGGTAATTAATTAATCTACTTTACGAATTGTCCAACAAAGAAGTCCGTAATAATTTTCTGATGTTTCACTACGAAGAGGAATTAAAATTGGGAATTAATCGATTCATTCATACATGTCATACTTGATAAGTAGATATCCCTGGAATCTGTGCTTCTCTTATTTGACTTCAAAAGCTTTTTAAAATTCCTGTTTAATTTTCACTGGTAGGTATTGCGATTTTTAAAACAAACAACAAAACTTTTTATCTGATTTTCCTAATCAATATTTTCAAGAACGTTTGACTTAGTACTTCAAGATTATTCGTTACTTCTTTCCCTGAGGGATCGATAATTTCATTTGCCGCTATATTATTAGCTTTGCTAAGTCGCTGTTAAATAATATAGCGATCAGCAGTCGTCAAAAATGGACTGAGGAAAAACCTCCCTTTTCCTTCTCGGGTAGAATGGATGGTTGAGTTCTTCCCAGAACGTTCACTGGTTGGCAGTTGCCCGTAACAACCTTCTCTTCCTTTGCAAGATCAGCTGTGTTCTTACTCTGAAAGTAAGAACACCAAGTCAGTAGATTAAGTCAACAGACTTAATACTCGTGTACCCAAGGTCACACGGTGAATCTTCAAAGATTCTTTAAGCAATAAATGCCTCATGTTCAATAAATGAAACACGGTCTTAATGCCTTCTTGCTTGAGAGCGTTAAATGCTTTAAGCTTTAATTTCAGTAGAGAGGCAAGAGTAAATGTGTCGAAGATTCAAAGATGCAAAGGTTTCTGTCTCTGTTCCTGCTATTTATAGGTTGGAAACCAGAAAATAGCCGGTAGAGACATTTTGAAGGATGTCCAATCATAGTCCATCCTTCTCTGAAAAAGTTGCCTGCTCCTCTGCTTTTTCTGCTACACTGTCCTGCTTTGCAGGCATTTTGTACTTGATGTATCAGACGTCAAAAAACATTGTACGCCAGTCGCAACTGAGTCTCTAATTGTCTTTTATGATTGACTTCCTTAGAGTTCTTCTGCGACTGATCGGCATCTTGCTATGTACGCATTCCTTGACGCGAAACTATCCTGGTCTGAAACTGTGAGCGCCTCTCGACAGTTTTCTTTGTAAACACTGTATCCACAGTTTTCTTTGAATATCCAAGCCTCCATAGGAAAAACTGTCTGCACAGTTTTTCGTATCCTTTGCTCTGCTCTGCTTTTCTTTTTCCTTTATGTTTTACAGTTATCTCGTCTGAATGGCATCTTCTTAAAACTGTTCCATAGTTTTGACAATTCTCTTCTCCTAGACTATTACAACTCGATCATCCTATACAAGGATTACATGAGGTAATAACTCTAAGACCTAGACTTTGGTATATAGTTTTGACACATCAAAACATCAATTTAAGGTGGGATTTCTACATCAACACCTAACAATTTCCCCCTTTTTGATGTTGTCAAAACCATACCTCTAAGTCTATCTAAGTCGACGAGAAGATGCAGTTGATCTGAGTTTACAAAGTTTGTCTATCTAGTACTGCTCAGAACTGTGCTTCTTCTACACTCGACCTACTCTAGATGATCTTCCCCCTTAATGGGATAATAATTCTTGATTAATAATCAATCAAATTAGAGCGATAAGAGAAGTAGGGTTGCTGACCACACTGGAATATGTGAGTTCAGCCAGTCAAGAAACAAGGTAAGAGACAATGAGTAGTTGTCTTCAAACCAACAGTTTTCTCATTTTCACTAGATATGATCGATTACAGGTACATGAAAAACATTAAAACTGCGGTAATAAAAGAAGACATACAAAACAAACAACAAAACAACAATCCATAAATTTTGCACTACTCCTTTTGCTTGTCTTGATCCTTGTCCTTCTCCCTTTCTTGATTAAAGGAATCTGTATCTTTTGGCTTTGAGGAGGTTGCGGCAGTCGTGGGAAGCGAACCAGCTTGCGCCTTAAGAGCTGCGGTTACTTCTGAGAAGTATTTCAAATCTTGTTCGTTGGAAGCTATTAGTGCTTCCAACTTCATTGTTATATCTTCATCCCGCTTTCTGCGCTCTTCTTCTTGCTTTCTGTATTCCTCATCTCGCCTTCTCTGTTCCTCTTCTCGTCTTCTCTGATCCTCTTCTTGTCTTCGATCTATCAATGTCTACTGCAACTCCAAGGTCTCATCCCTTCTCTCTTCCCCCTTATTGAAAAGATCAAACATAATAGCCATACGCTGATCAATCTCTTGTGTCAGAGCATTATAGGGTAGAAGTGTTGCTGCGATAGAAATAGGATCGGGAGACATGGTTCCTTCAACTATAGCTAGTGCTCTAGAGTCTTCATGGGTTTGACTCTAAGATGTAGCAGCGGAATCTCTGGTGGAGGAGGGGCTCTGCTTGTTACTACTTCTTCCTCTTTGTCCTTTGCTGCTGCTGCTGCTGCATCATTTCATGCCATTTCAGTAGCAGCCTCTTCTTCTGCCTTTCGATGTGCCTCAGCAATTGCTGCTTCTTCCTCTTTTTCCTTCAGCTCAGCAGCTGCTTCTGCTTCTTGTTTCCTTTTGAGCTCAGCAGCTTCTTCCTCTTGTTGTCTCTTGAGTTCAGCTGCTGTCTCTGCTTCTTGCTTTCGTTTTAACTCAGCAGCTTCTTCCTCTTACTTCTTCTTGAGCTCAGTAGCTTCTTCCTCTTCTTTTCTCTTAAGGTCAGCTGCCGCTGCTTCTTCTTCGATTTGATGTTGAGAGAGACGTGTTCTGAACATTTGCTCCTTGGCTTCTATCTTCTGTCGCTGGACATTTAGTTGCTCAAGGGTAGCGTGATATCCAATGATTTTTTATCTGATGATTTCTAGATTTGAAGCTGCTTCGCTTGTGGTAATCTTTTGTTGAATGTCAAAATGATCAGTTCCCCCTGAATCCAAGAGGGGTACGTTCTCATTTTCTGCTTCCTTTTATGATTTCTCTTCCTTGTCGAAATCTTTGGAGGTGGTTTGGTCATCCTCCTGATGTACTTGTCTACGAGACGTGGTTTGCTCAGAGCTAGAGGATGATGTGCATCTCATCTCTTCAGGACGTACTGGATCGGAGTTCAGAACTGTATCCGATGGTATGGAGGATTGACCTACCCCTTCAAGTGTAGCATCGAAATGCAATTTCTTGGCAACTGATTGGATAGGCTTATCGTGGTATGTATTCTTTCTTTTCTAACGTTGGAGATGTTCAGCAACAGGTTGATCATCTTGCTGTGAGTTGTTTCTAGAGTTCATCTCTGTTTGATTCCTCTTACTCCTGTTTCGTTTTTGTTCAGTCTTTTGGGCGGAGCTGCCTGTCTTCTTTGATTTCTTGGAACCTTCAACAGGCCGAACTAGCGGAATGGTAGCAAGATCCTCAGTTGTCCCAGCGTCTACTACATTGTTGTCAAAACTGTCATCCTCTTTACCTTTTTGAATCAATCGATAGACTTGATCCTTTGGTGGAATAAAGTCGGATGGTATGATATCTTCTCCTTCATCTTGTAAACCTAGAATTCTCTCAAGAAGGTAGCTAACCGTCAAACCAAAGTTGGCACACGAATTGAATTTCCCTTTTGTTGGAATGTTTTTGTTCTTCTTTGCAGTCTCAAGTACTCACCCAAAGATGTACGTTGCCCAATTTCCATCGGGGCAGTCATCAAGAACCATCATCAAGGAGTATTTGGGACTGCTTAGCTCCGATAGAGATCCAATCCCACAATAGATCATCCTCAGCGCGATCTCACTGAGTGTCTTATAAGATGGTTCAGTTCAGATACCTTAGTCGTGGGTCTGAATTTTTCATTGACCTCGGGCTTTTTCCATTTTAACTAGTGAGCCTTCAGTTGCTCATTGTTCTAAAGATAACTGGCGATGTGGACTCCTTTCTGCGGTAAGTGGAGATGTTGAGCGATGAGGGCATGATCAACCTTTATCTCCTTTGAGGCAACCTTCGTTAGGAAGAATTAATTGTTGTTGTCAAATGTAGTATTTTCATAGAACTCGGCTACACGATTTAGGTTGAATCTCCATGGACATGGAATTAGGAACTTCGGTAATCCTTCTGTTATGAGCTTTATGGTAATCTCTTTAGAAATCGCCTCATCGCTGGTGATTGAGAAGAAATTCTTCCAGTTTAGAATTTTCTCCTTCACAACTTGAGATGCTAGAAGCTATCGATTGGTGATGCTGAAGTCATCAACTAACTGGAATCATTCGTTCTGTGAGGTCTCCTCAATTACGACGAGTGGTTCGGGATTATCAGAGGTGTTGGTTTCCATGATTTAATTCTTCGCTTTCGGCATGATTCAGAGATTAAATATGGTTGATCTGGAAACACTTGGAATAGAGACTTTTGAATATCTTGACTGATTGACTAGCAGTGGGGGGTGTTCAAGACAACACCAATAGGGGTTTACGAGATTACGGTGATCGATTTTCTATCAAGATCATAGACTGAGATTGAAACCCCTTTTTTCCTTGAACGCTAACGTAGGCGCCCGTTTAAATCATCTGGCGCGCTGTGTAGCAGAGAATAGAATGGTTGACATGGCTCCGGGTAATATGCCATTGTGCTGTCCACATTTAATGTGATTCGCAGCCAAAATCTTCGCCACAATAAAAAATGCGCGCCTTTGTAGGACAGTTTTCTCTCTCCTTCGCCATCTTATCCTAACACTACATAAAATAGTCTGATACTATTCTTAAGATGAAAAATTGAGCATCTGAAATCCTTTGCCAGTTAGGAATTGTCTCTCCTTTGGTCATATGGCATGGTGACCTTGACAGTTTCTTCGCGTAGTGGTCCATCAGTTCTTGATATTATCTGTGCAGGCCATAATTTCGTATCTCTATACTCTGATACTTGATGACATACGCATGTTACCGTCGATCTTGTCCAACACATGTCCAGTTTGTATTTGCACACGACAGTTGTCAGATATACAATTCACGACTCTTCAGATTCTGAATATAAAACACGAAGCGTTGTAACTTCTTGAAATAATGTTCCATGCATTTAAATGAAAGGACATTGTCTCAAACGTCGCACGATCTCCCCCACTTCACGAAGATATCTTC
Organism: Plectranthus barbatus; assembly: GCA_026898455.1. Taxonomy (NCBI): domain Eukaryota; kingdom Viridiplantae; phylum Streptophyta; class Magnoliopsida; order Lamiales; family Lamiaceae; genus Plectranthus; species Plectranthus barbatus. The sequence continues at coordinate 4,071 of JAPKLW010001902.1, read as the reverse complement.
AATCGTCACTTCCCATTCCTTGAGAAATAACGTAACTGCACGCATCCACAACCATGTTTTCTGCAATGGCCATCTCCATTGATCGCAAAAAGATTTTTCACAGAATTGGGATACAGGTCGAATATATGACTGATCCTCAATAATATGATGATGTGATGAAGGGTTTACGAGCCAACATTCTTGAGAAGTTCGTGAGCCGAAGGCCGCATAACTTTCAAGAGGATGTGATGAAGACGTTTGGATACTCTAGCCTTATCTCGGGGGAGGGCAAAATCATCGGCGTCATCGATGGCCAACTGGTTTGTTGGTCTCCTGATTCCTTCTCTAAAGACTTTGGACTCCCTCGAGGTAGTGCTCCTGTCCAGAACTATTTCCAGGGTGTGATGGCACCTGAATGGTCTGCCTGGCGCAGATGGAGAGATGCAGATGCTGATTTTCACCCAAGGGCCTCAGCATACTGGCTGATACCTCGATATAGAGTGGTCTTCGACATCATTAACCATATGATGGTTGGTAACACTTTGTTGGATCTGGACTTCTCTCCGTTGGTTTGGAAGACTATTATAGCATTCGACGAGGAGGAGGATGTAGACTGGGCTGCCTTTGTCTTCCAACAGGTGCGGGACTCTTTTGAGTCTCTGCCCGACGTCCCACTTCCTTATGGGATGCAGTTGAGCTGGCTCCTGGAGCAGAAATTTCCTTCCCTTGTTCAGGGACCGACCAACATCAGAGAATCTAACTTTCATCCCCCGAGGCCTTGTGCCTCTCGCTAACTGGAATCGACAATTCATTTCCTTTGTACATTGTAGTCTTTTTGCTTCAGTAATGTACTTCTTGATAATGAAATGAAATTGCTTTAATTTTCTAGTCTTGACATACCAATCGCGACAATACAATTTCCCTAACTGTACATTTCATACACTTGTATACGATTTACACTTTTGAAATCTCAGAATCTGAACTTCCTTCTTTAGAAGTAACTGTGTAGTCTCAGAATCATAGCTATACGTCCATGGATTAATTAATTGCATAGCCTACTCCTTTAGCTTTCGGTGTTCTTTTCCGTTACGTCTATTCTGCAGTAATGAGATGCAGAGCACTTAATTCTGATTCATCGATCCTTGTGCAGAAATCTCCAATAAATACTCTTGACATGAAGTAATATTTATCACTTCATATTTCCACAAGTTTCTCTGTTTCATGTAATATTTTCTAAAAGATGAATCCTTTTCCTGACATGGTGAATGATATTGCGAAAATCACCATCCAACGGAACAAGATCCTCGATTATGGTGGATTCTGGCAACAAAACTGGAATACTCCCAATGTCTTTGACGAAGTGCTAGCAAAACTACAGGTTAACCATCTTGAATCCTCTGTGGCCAAGGAACTTCATTCCTTCCACAGAGACTTATTGAAGGTGCTTGCCTACAACTCTACGGTCACGGAGAACGAGATCTACTTTCAATCTCAATGATGAGGAGTTCCATTTGACTGCTGACTATCTTTCTAAAGAGTTTGGACTTAAGCAAGGCAGCATCCCGGTCAAGGACTATCTCAAGTATGTCATACGGCCCGAGTGGTCAGCATGGCAACGGTGGAGGGTAGCAGGGGTCGATTTCCATCCAACTGTGACTAGTAAATTTCTCAAGATGCGTTCTCAAGCGACCTTCGACATAATTAACCAGATGGTGGTTGGCAACTATCCCTGATCTGGACCATGAAAAGCTCAAGCCCATTAAGAATCATAATTTTCCTATTAATACCCCATCAGTTCGCCATATCATATGTTCATAAGTTTCTAATCAATAGACCATATTTTTGGGAGCTGATAGGCGACAACATCCGAGTGGTGATGGAAATTCTACTTCTCGATCAGTGTAATATTTAGTAGCAGTCTTCACCAGAAATTCGAATACAAGTGAGGGACACAGATCAGAAGATCTGATTTGGAGGAATCTCTTCTCCTCTTTTCACATTAATTTTAATAAAATTGGATATATTTAATCTTTATTTTGCAGTATTAAATATGGAGTGCAAGGATTCAAAGGTTTTCAATCCCTACGCACTGATTTACAGACACTACAAATGAAAAATTTTCCGATTAACCACTGCATAGCAATTTAAATATTAAATAGGAGCATGCTAGCTAATAATTGATGTATGACAATTATTTGGATATCCACAGAGATCCATGGTTCAAGCAAATTATGTGAACTAGAAGAAAGAAGATCCTCCTGATCTGATCTTCTAATCTGTATCCCAACTCCAATCCGAATATCTGGTGAAGATTCCCTTTTGATTCCTTGCCCAGTTAAGAAGTAGAATTTCCTCCTCGTTTCTCAGATCTTTAGTCGATCACCACAGCTCCCAAAGTACTTGTCTGCTGTGTGCAACATATAATCTTGTGGTGTGTTGATATCTGAGGAACTGAGGCCTATTTATAGGAAAATACTGGACTTTTATTAGGCCTGAGTTTTCATGGGCCAGACCAGGGACCAGAATGCAAATAGCAAATAAGGCCTATCAATTAATTAATTCCCAAATTCAACCCAGAATATAATTAATTAATTAATATTAATTCATTCCACCTGAGAATCAATATTGTCCTACCTATTTGCTACCACGTTTTGAGGTACGGGTTGCATGGGCTTGGTTTATCCCCACATTTAAGGTTACAGACATTCTTTAATTAATTTAAGCTCTGACAAGCTATTTAATTAATTAACATTTTATATTCCTGAATCAATCCACTCAAACCTTTTCACTTATGCTTGAACTTAATCAGCCTGCAGCACTTTAGCATAACGAACCTTTTTGAGCTGCTCAGGGAGTGTCACCATCCTATACTGGATGTGGTTACCTAGTTCCAGTACCATACAGTCATACACAGAATGCTATAACCCAAGATACAGATATACGGGCTCAATTAGAGCCTTTCACTACAACTCAAAGTGATACACAATCTGCATATACTTTCGTACCTTCATTTAGGTTTAGGATCTCATCAAGCCATAGAGATATAGATTCTTTTAATGTTAGATAAAAGAATCGATCTCAACTTAGGTCCTTATCAATGCATGCCCCACACAAGCATACCAAGACATCCTAGATAAGATGCTTATTACCGCATATGCTGCAGCCTACACCGACAGTTTATCCTGGAACTGTCTCAGCTGTGATAACTGTTTATATCTCGCTAGGTCAAATGATCCATACGATGTTCCGTGATCTACTACACACCGTATGATCTCCCTATCGACGAGATAAGAGGATAGTCGCATTTGCGACACATGTTTGTTAATTCAGACAGGAGATGAACATACAACATTTATGATTCCCACTATATTAACCAAGCGACCTTGTACATAATATACCAATCATAATGCTTTCAGTATATAAATCCATCACGATTATCAGAGGAGTTACGAGCTAGAAAAGATAGCCCGTTGGAATACAGTAATTTTACGATATTGAATTTGAAACACGTTGAAACATTAATATCTCGATATATGGATTATATATTCATGATCCTTGCTTTGTAGTGATCATTTTGGTACGAAGAGTTCGATATTTCATTGCCGGAATACTGACTGCATCGAGTTTGATAAGCTCGTTTTTCTACTCTCTTATCGCATTGTTTTTCCTTTCTTTTATGCATTTTATTATGTTTTCTTGAATAAACTAAGCATGAGTATATATTAGAGGGTGTTATGCTTGCCATGGTGAGATTTCACAGGTTTTAGGCCAAATCCAATGGAGAACCCGTACCGAAAGCAGCAGATGTTCAAAGAAACAGTCACCAATTCTTCCAACGTTCGAATCTGAGCTAATGGAGCATGTCATTTGAAAGATTTTTGAGTTAGCTTTCCAACGCAACAGGAATCGGATCAATCGGAGTTCGGACATGAAAGTTATGGCCAAAACCGTGAGACTGCGCAGAAGGGTCGGAAGTGGCGGAAACGTCTCTGTTTCGACCGAAATCAAATCCATCCCGGCCGGGCCAAATTTTTCATCTCGGCCGTGGCAAGAGCCATCTCGGCCGAGACAGACATGAAAGGCGAGATTTGG
>JAPKLW010001901.1:119013-138269 GCA_026898455.1 Plectranthus barbatus | reverse complement strand
CTTCTTTTGTTTCAGACTTTTTACTTTGATGCTGAAAGGTTCGAATGTTAACGCCCTAGCATTCTGTCAGATGTGCTTTCAGCCATCTGCTAGTGATCATTTGTTGGCTTGTTTCTCTAGCAGATTGTGAGTTGAATGCTGATTTCATTTGCTCCGTGTCTGCTAGTCGATACTTCTTAGCACACTAGTCTATTACAACTCGATGTTCAACTTATACAGGACTTTACAAGTTGTGTTAGACTCTCTAGATTTCAGCAAATGATCGACCAACTAAATAAGGTTTGATCCATCAAAACCTTTTACAAATGAGTCCTAAGGGAGATTTTAGGAATAATTCCCAACAATTTCCCCCTTTTTGGTGCGATCAAAGCTTACTATCATTTGCTGACCATAAGTGGAAGAATGTCTGTGTTTTACAATTTTATGCTATTTTATCAATCTAACACAGAGTTTTTCCAACTAGGTTCAAGCAACATGAATGATTGAAGTCAAAATTCCCCCTCAACAAGTGCTGGGGAATATTTCTCGATTAAATATGAATAAATGTTTGCAACAAAGCAATATGCTAGAAATTCTAGCATTCATTAAATCAGCAAGCATTCATGTTTATCAATCAAAATATAATCGTCATGTCCACATGCAAATTTGTTGAATACACAAGAAGTGTAAATCAACTAGAGCACACCAGTAAAATTCAGAAGTGGACAAAAAGATTTTGTCAAAATCTGATCCAATTTCATATATGATATTGCAAGTTTAAGTACAAATTTGGTACAGAGAGTAAAAGAATTGACCTTGTCATTCATGGGCTGGGCGCTGGTTTGTCCTTTTCACAATCTGCTGATTGTTCTTCTGAATGTCAGCAAACTTCTCCATGTGAATTTCATGAAGTTCTCCAAAAGGGCTGCTCCCGATTCTCTTTCTGCAGCCTCACGCTCCAGTTTTTTGGTAAGCTTCTCCTGCTCCATAGCAATCTTCTGCAATTGAACTTCATGTTCCTTTTTCTGCAATTCTAACTTAGCTTCAAGTTCTTTTCTTTGTAGCTCAAGTCTAGCTTCTAGTTCTTTTTGTCTCAACTCTTCCTTTGCTTCTTCTTCTTTTCTCCTTATTTCTTCTGACCTTGTGGCTGTTTCCTCTTCATTTTTCTTTCTTCTTTCCTGGTCAGCCTTTCTTCTTTCTTCCCCCTCTTTGATTGCAGCCAAAAAGTGTGTACCGTAGGCCACAACCGTGCCTTCGAGGTGAGTCCTGGTGTCTGCTATGTCCTTTCGAGCAGTCTCAAGACCTGTTCTGTTCTCAGAAATAGCTAACTTGTTTTCAGCGACCTCCGTTCGTACATGAGATACATCGCCCCGTATCTCATCAACTTCTCTTCTCAAATGGCTGGTAGCTGCTTCTACTCTTCCTTAAATAGCTATTTGTAGATAAGAGTTAAAAACTTCAGCTATTTCAGCAGTCAATGGAAAGGGCATCTGCAGTGAGGTTATGGGAGATGCATTGTAGGAAGTAGTCATGACAAGTTCTCGACTTGTTGGAACATCAGATTGCTGTGCGTGACTGGTGTTTGCAGCAACATACTCCTGATAGCATAATTCCTCATGCAATATTTAATGAGCTGCATCCAAAACTTGTGTGGTTTCCTGGATAATTTGAGCTTCAGCTTTCTGAGCTTCCTCAATTATGTCCTGAATATCAATGTCCAGGAACTTAACCAACAATTTATCACGATAGTCGAATTTCAGAGCAGCACGCTCAGTGGCCAGTGCCTTTCTTCGAGCCTTCCGACGCTCCTCTTGTTGTGATTCATACTCCAATTGACATTTTTCGTAGGCAACAGCATCTTTGGCCTGTCGTTTGGACAATTCGACTCTAGCATCAGAGTATCCATCTGATACGAAGGTGGACTTGGGTAACCCTGCAGTTTTCGAGAGGAAACGGTGTTCTCAAATGGCTTGAAGTCAGCACATCACTTGCTTATCCGAGAATTGTTTCATCCCTGGAACTTGATCAATCCAATCAAAGCACCAACGTTCCTCACACCTCCAGAAGTTTAATCCTTTAGCTGCAATGCATATCATCCTCTCTTCGAAGCAAAGTTGATGCGTAATATAATCAAACTTCTTCCACCGACGGAACTCTTCTGCCAATAGGCGTCCTTCAGGTATTGACTCATCCAACTCACTGTGGAATAGATCTGCTATAGCTCTCTCTGTTTCAGAATCAACAAACTGCTCTATTTCTTCGGCCATAGGTCCTAGATCGGAATTAGGTAAATCTTCGGGATGAACCTTTGCACACCATTGACTAATTCTTCGGAGTCCATAGCGACGTCCTGGTAGCCCATGGAGGGGTACTCGAAGAATAGCCTCTGAACTTGTGGTTTCTTTCCTTAAGAACTTTGCATTGTAAATTTCTTCAGCTTCTCCATCGGAGTCAGATTCAGAGATGCAAGATGATTCAGGGTCTGTGAGGTGAGAATCATTTTCTTCTAGTTGAAGCATTTCAGCAGCGAATTGCTCATCTAATGTGTTAGCAAATTGATTACCAACGAGTGTTTCCTTCGAATGTCCTGCTAACATATATTCATCTGGTTTGCCTTTCTCTGAATCAGGAATGATGAGTGAATCGACTTGATCGTCAACATGTCGAATCTTGCTAGACTCTGCATTGTCCCTTCTGCGAGACTTTTCCCGTGGGAAGTGAGATTCACTGAAAGCTCCAGATGCCAGCCTTTTCGAGAATTCTGTATCTGATAATTCCTCTTCTTCAATGTTAATCTGCTGATCAGGTGACAGATGTGGAATTGCTTCTTCTGCCAAATCAGCCTTCCCTTTTCCTTTCTTTGCAGCTTCTTCTGCTAGATGAGGTGGATCAGCAGTCGAATCTTCTGTGGCATCTCTTATGATAGCATCGTCTGTTGTATCTGCTATTTCTTCATTCTGTGCTGGAATTTGATTTTCTCCATCATCATCCCTTTCTTCCAATGGATGATTCATGTGCTTTGCAGATGTTTCATTAACTATGCTAGCTTCGACTCCTTTGCTAGCACTGACTCCTTTGCTAACTTCTTTAGCAGCTTTCTTCTGGGCCATAAACTCTTCAGCAGCTGATTTGACTCGTTCGAAGTTCCTGTCTCTGCCTTCGAATGTCAAGTTATTGATGAATTTTTGATACTCTTTCTTCTCGATTTCCTTTAGAGTAGCTCTGCGCTTCCTCTTTGCTTTTCTTGTTTCCTGATTACGCTCTTCTGCAGTGTCAAGAGACTCAGGGATGTAGTCTGGATCAGAAGTGGTGTCAACATTGATCTCACTAGATGTCTTTTCTGTTGTAATCTCTCTTTCAGCAGTTCCAGCAGACGTGTCTTCTGCCTCTGCTTTCTCTATTACTTCCTTGTCAGTCAGAAGTTCCAACTTTCTTCTGGTCTTCTTCTTTGCCTTAGTTGCAGGAGGATTTGTAGCAACTCTTTTTAGTGATTGAATTGGAACTGCCAATGTCCCAATAGTAGTTGGAGGCTGTTCTGCTTCCTTCGAAGTCACGATTTTGCTGATCTGATCAACTGGGAGATTTCCTAACTTCTCAATCTCCTCGAGATTTTTGAAACATTGATCTGTTTCGGCATTCTTCTTCAACACTGCTAATTCTTCTTCTGTAATAGGAATAGAGTGTTGGAGTCTGTCTTCTGCTAAACTAGCTTCATCTGGTTCCTCTGGAGAAGTAGGTTTATTCTTGTCTACGTTAGACTTCCCTTTCAACTTCCGAGGATTTCTGATGTTGACCGGCTTAGGCTTGCATTTTGTTACAGGAATGTAGTCGGTAGAAAGAAGTGCAACTCCTCGATCTACTCCTGTGTTGGTAAACAGGATCTCCAAAAGTTTACTAATCTTTAGCCCAAAGTTTACATTTGAAGAAAATGTTCCATCCACTTCCATGTAAGTATTCTTCTTGGCATGTTCTGCCCAGCGTTCAAAAATAAATTCAGCCCAATTTCCCTTAACATTGTCATTTAATGCCATCATCACGGCAAATTTCTTGGCAGAGAGCTCCGAGTACGATCCAGCATCACATTGGAGCATCTTGATTACAATCTCTGCGAGGAGTTTGTAATCCTCTGTCAAGGTGTTGATTGAGGTGTTGACCTTGAATGTACTCGATTTCCCTTTCTCTCCTGACTTCCTCCAAAGCTTCCATTGTCTCTCTATTTCGGCTATATCATTCACCTTATATTGAGAGATTTTGGCTCCATAGTTCCGAAGTCCAAAAGTACGAGAAAGTAAATCAACATTTACTTCTACTATATTCCCATATACACACGTTTTGAATGATTTCTGATCATCACTCATAACAGCCCTAGCATAAAATTCAGCAACCATATGCGGATGAAATTGATCAGGTTCAGCAGTGAGATACTTTACCAGCAATTCGGAATCCAGGATATTCAAAATCCATTTAGGAAATTGTTTGCTAGCGAGGGGCATATACAGAATTCTGTCTTTCATAATCTGGGCCACTCGTCGCCTTTCTGCTGAATGCGTGGACAGCTTCTTCTGTCTGGCCATAGTCACCAATGTGTAGTAAGGGATGGACTCATCAATGTCCTCCTTCTTCTCTATTCCGGTGAACTCAGGTGCATGTCGAACATACAGGGGTGAGCAAGTGGTGGAGGGGTAGATAAATGAGGCTTGTTGAAGATTGACTGTCTCTAAGTTCTCGGTTGGTGATGAGTCGGGATTTGGAGATTGATGGGATGAGGTTGAAGAACCTTGATTTGAAGTCATGGTTGAGTAGGTTTATCTGAGGATTTTGAGAGGGTTTTTCAGAGATGGGGGTGAGAGATTTTTGAAGATAGGTGGGGGTTTGAAATCTAAATATGGTGTAGAAGATTTCGGAGTACGAGGAGAAATCGACGACGCGGATTGAAAATACTTTACATTCAATCAACGGTTGGGGTTGATGTTCAGATCGTGGGTATAGCCACGTTCGTCGTAGCTTGTGTGTGGATGACGTGGCACAATCTGATTTGTCGCCGTCGTCTGGACGCATTTAATGTTTCTCCATAATGAAAAGCAAACGTCCCACGTCTTGATTTGAGATGTTCAGCAGCCGAGATGAATAAAATTAAGCAGATGCTACCACGTAATTCATGGCATCATAATAATCTCTGGCTTTGCTTTTCATGCATGATCGTAATCTCCTCCGATTTGACCTTTGCATTAATATGCTACTTCACTCCTACTCAGCGACTCTTCGACTTCAGAGATGAACAGTTACCAAGGGCTCTTCTTTAAATAGCATAAGCAGGCGATACATTTGTTACGCCTTCTTGCAACTCTTACTCTTCTACTCACAAAGAAAATTTCACCAATACGAAGATATGGAACAGAGTCAATCTCTCTTTGTTCCGCGCCATCGAATCCTCTGTGATTTTGGTCTTTACGAGGAATATGAGACAGAGTACCATATAGCAGAGTGGATTATGTCCAGTCTTAGTGCTTGTGGTGTGGCTAGATTCATCTCTCTGACTCCTCATGCGTTTCATAGAGAGCATCTTCAGTTCTTCATTCGACAAAGTCAGCCCATTGGAGACTCCATTGTGGGTGTTTTCAGAAACCAGTTGGTTAGATGGACCGTGGACGTCTTTGCATCGGAGTTCGGGTTGCCGAGAGGTCCAACTTCTGTGTTGGATTATCGTAGTAATGAAATCGCACCAGAATGGTCTTCATGGAAGAAGTGGAGACGTTCTGCTGATCTGGAGTTCTCGCCTACCCCGTCAGCACATGGGTTGCAAACTCGCTATTGAGTTCTCTTCGAGATAATCTGCGGAATGTTGGTGGGAGAGAATCCAGATGACATGATCTTCTCTCGTGAGATCTGGAAGGTTATGATGGCGATTGACGACCGGGCAGAGGTTGATTGGGCGGCGTACGTCTTTCAGAGGGTCCGACAGAGTGTTCAGCAGATCCCTCGACTCTATCTTCCCTATGGAATGCCTCTTAGTTGGCTGCTAGAACAGAGATTCACTGATCTCACTTTGGGTCCCTCGAATCTTCGAGAAATAGACTTTTATCCCTTTGTACCTTACTCGCACTTTGATTGAATCCTCTGTTGTAAATTTTTTTTGATGATGTATATAAGATAATGTCGATCATCTAATTAATAATTACCTCGATAATCAATCTGTGTAGTAGAACTGCTGATTATGTTTCTGCTAAAATCATAGCAGATCGATGATTGGTAGCAAAGATAGATATTCTGGTACTACATAGCAGATACTACTCCATAAAGTAGTTAGCAGAGCTCTCATCCTTCAATAACGTTTGTAGCAAAGTGACCTTCCTTTAGCAGAGATATCAAGTCTAGCAGAAAACCCATGTGTTAGCATAGACCGTATTCATTAGCAGATATCCTATTTTCTAGCAGAGACCTTATTTCTAGCAGAGATTGCATTCGCTAGCAAAGATTGTATTTACATTTGCTAGCAGAGATTTTCATTCGCTAGCATATGCCTTGTCTCTAGCAGAGACTTCAATTCTAGCAGAGATATCATTCGCTAGCAGAGGCCTTGTCTCTAGCAGAGACTTCAACTCTAGCAGAGATATCATTCGCTAGCAGAGGCCTTGTCTCTAGCAGAGACTTCAACTCTAGCAGAGATATCATTTGCTAGCAGAGGCCTTGTCTCTAGCAGAGACTTCAACTCTAGCAAATGGAACGACGATTTTCAGAGTATGTTTCTCCAACCGTCGATTGCGTATTCCAAGAATCATTTTGACCGATCTGTCGTGGCGTCTGCCTATTCGATGAGTGACAGATGATTAATAACTCTGGTAATTTGAATCTGATCAATTCTGACGAGATGAGTAATGATTTTCCCTTTATAAATACCCTGATTGTGAGTATCCTTGTTGCCATAACAACTCTTTGCCGAAATACAATCTTCAAAAATATGGATTCACCAGGTCAATCTCTTGAATTGCGCCGAAATCAGATCCTACATGAGGCTGGTTTGAACTCACTGTATGATAACAATCCAAGGGTGGTAGAGATGGTTATGTCAAAGTTAAATCGCAGTGGATTAACTCAATTTGTTACTGCTACTCCCCGACGTTTCCAAGGCGATGTTCTTCGGGAATTCATCGAAGATTGCTCTGTGGAGGGAAATGGCATTTACGGTCTCTTCCATGGCAAACTCATCTACTGGTCACCAGACGTCTTTTCTCGTCGATTCGGCCTTCCCAGAGGTCCTGGGTCTGTCTTCGATCACCGTGTGACGGACATTGCCCCTGAGTGGTCGGCTTGGCAGAAATGGAGACGAACGCCTTCGTCTAAATTTTCTCTTTCTGTCTCTGCGTACGATCTGCGCACTCCTTATTGGGTGCTCTTCCGTGTGGCCAATAATATGTTGATGGGGGAGAACTGTGACGACACGTTCTTCTCAAAGGAAACATGGCAGCTCATGATGTCTATTGACGATGGAGCCGAGATAGACTGGGCGAAATACATCTACAATAGCGTCCGAGACTGCGTCGAATATTATCCGGTCGTCCCTCTACTCAGTGGAATGCAACTTAGTTGGTTGTTAGAGCAGAGCTTCCCTCAGATTGCAGAAGGACCAACGAATCTCATAAGTGCGGACTTCTTCCCGTTCAGGCCTTCTTCCTCCTAGAATAGCGATCTTTTTGTTTGTAATCTTCCTCTTTTCTTTTGTAATGACACTTTGTCGATGAACAAAAAGATATAAGAAGATTTCACAACTATGTTTTGTTGTCTGTCACCATTCTGCTCGGCATTTTCAATTTTAGCAGAGAACTATAATCTTCAGCAGATATAATCATCTCCCAGAATAAGTAATGATGTCTTCAAAGAAATCCAAGAAATAGAGATAATATCTCTTCTTATACTCTGTTTCTGATATGCTTCCGTTATAGTCTCAACAGGCTGTCTTTTGAGTGACTTGAGTGTCTGTAGCAGCCTTCCTGTGTCTGCTGTGAGCCACTATCAAGTGCTATCATTTAAGACGGCAGATTTCTGTCTAAATCAAAGGATTTGGTATATCCTATGGTGTCTTCTTTTAGCATTCGTGGAAGAGAACGCCAGAATACTCAGGTTGGTAGACTTGCCGTAAGTAGCTTTCTCAAGACAGTTGGCGTTTCCCCCTTTGTCGAGACTCCTCGACTTCCGCTCTTCTGAATATTGAATTCATTTGACAGGACATTTTTGGGAGAGTGTTCCCATTTTGGATAGAGCCATGATCTTCCTATAAATAATGATGCACTTGTATACTGTAACTTCATCTTCTCCATTCCTCTTTGCATAACATTTCCTTCCTCACTTCTTTCAACATGCATCGTATTACCATTGCTCCAAGTGATTTGCCAGTCACTCGCAACCAGATTCTTCATGAATCAGGGTTGTATTTCGAATATGGTAACAACTGTCGTGTTGCCAACTTCGTTATGGGAGCTCTGAATGAGAGTTGCCTGACCCAGTTTCTGACTACGATGCCGGCATGCTATCAGAAACGAGCTCTCCAAAGTTTTATCTTCAGGAGTAAAGTCGATAATGATGCTATTTGGAGTTGTTTCAACGATGAAGTAGTTTGCTGGACTCCGGCCCTGTTCTCTCAGAAGTTTGGCCTTCCACGGGGTCCTACCCGCGTCATGGATGTCTTCCACCATTTCACTGCTCCGGAGTTTGGCTACTGGAATGAGTGGAGGCAGTCCGATAACTTTGGTTTTTCACCAACTCCATCATGTCTGCATTTGAAGGAGGAGTACAGAGTCATCTTTGACATTGTTAGCAATGTCACTTTTGGTGTCCCTGCTGATAATTATGTGTTCAACCCACGGATTTGGAGGGCGATGATGGCCATTGATGCAGAGATGAATAACGTTGACTGGGCGGAATTCTTCTTCGATGGAGTGAAGAGATGTATCGATCTCTTCCCTCAATTTCCTCTGCCAACTGCCATGCAGCTAAGTTGGTTGCTTGAGCAATCATTTCCTCGTCTTGCTTCTGAAGGTATCCCTTTGATGGGATTTGATTTTTATCCTTTGAGGGCTCACTTCCCTAACTGTGGTTGAGGAATGCTCTGAGCTCTCCTTCATCTTGTGTCCACAAATATGTTGTTAGATTAGTGGCATATGGTGATGTAGATTTGCATGTATCTGATAGCCTTTGAACTCTGTAATCTTCCTGTTGAATGAATATTCTGATTTCAGATCCCTTCTTTTCAACTATTTTCATGACATTGTTGATATGTGTTAATGTCAAGAAATCTCTAATAGATCGAAGACATAGCAATCAGAATATAATAGTTATCAACCAATTCTCAAGAATATCCTTAGAGAAAGAATGAAAGCTAGGACTCATTCATCCACGTCAGCATCGAATTCCATTAATCCTAATTTCAAGCATAACTCTTTAAATTTGATTTCTGGAAGGGGCTTTGTAAATATGTCTGCTATTTGATCTTCGGTGCTTATATAGCGAACATCGATATCTCCCTTCTCTTGATGGTCTCATATGAAGTGATGACGGATATCAATATGCTTGGTCCGAGAGAGATGAACAGGATTCTTTGTAATGCACATAGCACTGTTGTTGTCGCAATAGATGGGTACACACTCAGGAGAAATCCCATAATCTTGTAATTGTTGCTTTATCCAGAGAATTTGTGAGCAACAACTAGCAGCAGCTACATACTCTGCTTCAGTGGTGGAGATAGCAACAGAGTGCTGCTTTTTGCTGAACCAGCTAATGAGCTTGTGTCCCAGAAATTGACATGTGCCACTAGTGCTTTTCCTGTCAATCTTACATCCTCCAAAATCAGAATCTGAATATCCACTTAGACCTAGACTGTCTTCTCTTGGATACCAAATTCCTAATCCTTCTGTGCACTTCAAACAGCGGACAATTCTCTTGGCAGTGTCGAAGTGAACCTTCTTCGGCTTGGTTTGATATCTAGCACATAATCCCACGGCATATGAGATATCTGGTCTGCTGGCGGTGAGATAGAGTAGTGAACCTATGATCCCTCTGTAAAGAGTAGGATTCACATCATCTCCTTCTTTTTCAAGAGCAGCAATGCACGTTGTGCTGATAGGTATGCGCAAGCTCTTGGTCTTCTCCGGACAGTATTTGGCGATTAAGTCACGAGCATACTTCTTCTGATGGATGAAAATTCCTTCTTTGGATTGATGTACTTGTAATCCAAGAAAATAGGACATCTTTCCCATCATGCTCATTTGGAAATGGCTAGTCATGAGATATGAGAATCTATCACATAGATCTTGATTCTTTGATCCAAAGATTATGTCGTCAACATATATTTGAACTAGAAGGATGCTGTCTCCATCCTTGATGCGAAAGAGAGTCTGATCTATCCTCCCTTTCTGAAATCCATTGTTCAATAGAAACTTAGACAACGTTCCATACCAAGCTCGTGGTGCCTGCTTTAGTCCATATAGTGCCTTCTTGAGCCTGTAGACTTGATTCCCTTGTTCAAATCCCGGAGGTTGCTCGACATAAACTTCCTCCTTGAGCTCGCCATTAAGGAATGCACTTTTTACGTCCATCTGCATCACATCAAACTCATGGTATGCAGCATATGCCAAGAATAGACGAATAGCCTCTAGTCTTGCTACTGGGGCGAAGGTTTCATCATAATCTATTCCTTCACATTGTCTATACCCTTTGGCTACAAGACGTGCCTTATTCCTTACTACAGCACCTGATTCATCTTTCTTATTTTTGAACACCCACTTGGTGCCTATCACACTTTGATGATCTGGTCCGTCGACTAGTTCCATACATTGTTGCGTGTGAACTCTGCAAGCTCCTCTTGCATGGCATTCACCCAATCTTCATCTAGCAATGCTTCTTCTACCTTCTTGGGTTCTTCATTAGATATGTAGCAGGCTAACATCGCATTGCCGTTTCCTTGTCTGGTTAGGATAGGGTCATTTACACTTCCAAGAACACTGTCTAAGGGATGCGCTCGTAGCCATGGCGGTCTGATACGTCCTGGAAATTCAACATCCAGTTCTCCTTCTTGATGAATATTGTTTTGATTTGCTTCTACTGTATTCTCCTGGGATTCAGCAGTTGGGACAATTGGTACTCCTTCTTCATCTGCTTCTGGATCTTCATGAATAGGATCGGCATGAGCAGGTATTGTATCGGTTGGAGCTTTAGCAACAGGTTCCTCCAGGATTGGATTCTCAGCAACTCCTTTGCTAAGATCTTCAGTAGAGTCTTCATCTTCTCGATCATCAAGTGCACCAACAACATCTAAATTTTCATTTAGATATATAGAGGATGGGGCCTCAGCATGATCATTAGCATCATCGGCCTGGTCAGCAGTCTGGTCACCTGCTGAGTGTGATGCCTCTAGTGTGACATCATTCTTAGACCTAATCGGATCAATACTCATATTTTCAAAAGAATTTTGTAGAGATTGATCATGGATATCATTGGTCTCGTGTTTGTCATTCCTCTGCTCTTTGTCAGCCCTGTGCAGTAAGGTAGACTCATCACAAATAACATTGCATGTTATTTCCACAAGTCGGGTTGTCTTGTTTAACACTCTATAACCTTTGTGAGAAGGGTATCCATATCCAAGGAAAATGCCTTCATCAGACTTAGGTGAGAAAGTGTTAAGTCTCGACTTCCCATTGTTATGGATATAACATGTTGAACCGAAAGTACGAAAGTGTTTAATAGAAGGCTTACGACCATTATACACTTCATAAGGAGTTTTATTGAATCTGCCATTAACTGCACTCCTGTTCTGAGTGTAGCAGGCAGTCATGATAGCCTCTCCCCAGTACTTTTCGCTGAGTCCTGAATCAGCAAGCATGGACCTTGCTGCTTCCTTCAGTGTTCTGTTTCTCCGTTCTGCTAGCCCATTTTGCTGTGGGGTTCTAGCAGTGGACTTCTCATGATGAATTCCAGCCTCCGCACAAAAGTCCATCTAGAATTCCATTACAGAATTCAGTTCCATTATCTGATCTAATCCTTTTAACTGTAACTTCCTTGTTGTTCTGTTCTTTGAGGATCAATTCAGGTAGCAGGATCTTTACTTCGTCTTTAGTCTTTAGTAGTTGAACCCACGTATACCTAGAGTAATCATCAACAACCACAAGTGTATATAATTTCTTATTGACTGTGGGTGGTGTGACAGGACCGAATATATCCATGTGTAGGAGTTCAAGAATTCTTCCTGAGGTATCCTTTTCTGGATTTGATTTGAAGGATGCCTTTGTTTGTTTGCCCTGTTGACATGCTTTGCACACTCCTTCCTTTCGGAAAGATTCAGCAGGCAGTCCTTCAACCAGCTTGTGTTTGGCTAGATGATTTATCGTCTTGAAATTCAAGTGATTTAATCTTTTATGCCATAGCCAACTTGTCTCTTCTTTGTTAAATGCCACGAAGCAAGAATCCTGTTGACCACTTTGCCAATCAACCACATATAGTCCACCCTTGCGGATGCCTCTAAGCTTTACTTCACCTGTAACCTTATCAACAATATCACAGCCAGAGTTAATGAAATAAACATTATATTCATTCTCACATAGTTGGCTGATGCTCATCAAATTGTGTTTGAGGTTTGAAACAAGAGCAGCATTAACAATTCGAATTCCATCTTGTTCTACACATCCTCTTCCAATGACTCTTCCTCTGCTGTTATCACCAAAAATAACTGAGGATCCATAGACGCTTTGTAAATCTGAGAATAAGTCCGCTCGTCCAGTCATGTGCCCTAAGCAACCGCTATCAAGAATCCATTCATCTGGAGATCTTGACTCCTTCACTCTTGGATTCTTCTTCTGCAAGACAATTAAGATAATGATTTAGGTACCCGTTTAGTCTCGGGTCCTGCAGGATTAGCAAGTGTCATTGTTCCTTTTGGAACCCACATTTGAGTGATCTTCAAAATTTTCTTCTTGACATCACTCTTCATACCTTTCTCAACCTTAGGATAAGTAAATCTTGCATACTTAGATTGAGGATGAGATGTGGTAGTGTGTTGTGCCTTCATTGTCCTTTTGAGAAAATTTGTTTTGGACTTAGGCCTTACATAGGTGTTCTGCCTATGTGGTGTATATGCATTATGAGGGGGCTTTACAGCATTGTAATTAACATGCTTGCTTGTATGAAATGAAGATCTTGCTGTCCTGGCAGTAGATGCATACTGCTCGGCAATCCTTCTAGGTTCTGCTGATCTTGATTGCGAAGCATATGTTCTCGTGTTCTGCTTGAATTTATCATTCCTCTGTTGAGGTTTCATAGCAGACACTCGAGCATTCTGCTGAGGTCGAACGCACCTCTGCTGTGATTCCCTAACATATATTCTAGGATTCTGCTGGGGTATATCGTTCCTCTGCTGAGGTTCCCTAGCAGATGTCCTAGCATTCTGCTGAGGTTTCACAGAATCGCTAATGAATATTTCAGCAAATTCCTTATCTTTCAGTTTTTCTCCAAGGATGAATTTTCCAGCAGAAATAAACTGAGTAATCTTCTGCTTAAAAGATTTTCCTTTATCATAGTGATCAAAACCAACGCCAGCTCTATCTGTGTAGTGCTTTTGTTGATTGATTGCGGCATTCAAAATGGCTTGACTGGTCGTGTAAGTACAAATGCAATCTTCTTTTGGTTTGTTTTTCAGCAAAATGTTTTCTTTCTCAAGACTTTTGAAATTTTCAGAAAGTATTGAAAATTCGGCTTTCATTTTTGTAAGTTCCTCACTTGCAGACCTTAGTCTTTCGAATTCCTCGGTCAAATTTGAAACTTTTAACTTCAGTGAGGTGTTTTCTCCTACAATGACGTTTTTAATTTCGTACATTTTAGAGAATTCTTCACTTAGCTTCGTGAGATAGTCTTCCTCAGAATCTAAAGTGAGATTCTCGCAATCATCAAATGTTACAAATCTAGTGATTTTTATTGAAGTTACCTCGGTGTTCTCGGCTGCTAGAGCCGTTTCAGCATTCTGATCAGCATCTGCATCAGCAAATTGATCTTCCACAACGTCTGCCATCAGAACTAGCATGGCTTCTTCATCTTCTTCCTCTGAGGATAGGTAGTACTCCTCATCATTTTCAGGAATGTCCTGAGTTTCTGTCCTGGTTAGGAGCGCTCTTTTGACTGCATTGGTGATGATAAGTTAACACGAAATGCAGCGGAATATGTTTTACGTCTCTTACACTTTAATGTTATCTTCCAAAAGTTAGTTAGCTCAAGTTATGACTTTAGTTTGTGTTAGGATATACTCTAGCAACTCTGTTGCTAGGTTTCAAATAGATCTTTGAGCAGTAAATTAATAAAACAGTAAATGCACACAAGATTTATAGTGGTTCGATCAAATAGATCTACGTCCACTCCTTCGCCGAAACGCTAAGAATTTCACTAGAAGAGTATACAGATTACAAGGAATCGCCTTTCCAGTTAAGTAGGCAGTGAGCTTTCGGCCTGGCTACTTGACAGCTATCCTCCGTGAGTCTGCACTTCTCCGGTAAGGTTTGGCTGGGGGTCAAGGGCACACCTTCGAAACTCCTGCCTTGCCTGATATGGAAGAAATAAATACTTCCTGTTTTTCCTTGAGTATGGCTAGACGCCCGTTCTAGTCTTAACCTTTTCAGGTGTTCGACTGTTGGATACTCCTAGTAAAGAGATTATCCCAATGATTGAAGATTCTTAACAGATGTTCAAGAATCTTCAAGGTTGAGTGTCAGATATTGAATGTGAAGACACTCTTGGTTGTTGAGGGCTTTGATTGTGTCTTTTTATCACGAGCTCTCAACTGACTACTTTTTCTTAATCGACTTGTCAAAGGATTCTCACACTTGAATAGGATGTGATTGAAGTGGTTATCAAAGTAGTAAAAGCAGTAGTCTATCCAGTTCTTGAATCTGTCTTTTATAGTTGGAGATTCAAAACATGAATCTCCATACCCGTTAGACACAACGGCTTCTTTGTCCAAGAGTGGATTAACTTGGTAGACCGCTTTTTGAGTAGAGATGTACTTTCCAAACTACTTAGGGAAAGTCTCGTCCTTTGTATGTCCTTTTTATCAGTGTGGCAGTCCGTCTTCAGCTTTTGCATCTCGACCTTTGTTATGTTGAAAGTTGCTGAAGTCTTTTACTGCCTTCGATCCTTTAACTTCTTTTGTTTCAGACTTTTTACTTTGATGCTGAAAGGTTCGAATGCTAACGCTTTAGCATTCTGTCAGACGTGCTTTCAGCCATCTGCTAGTGATCATTTGTTGGCTTGTTTCTCTAGCAGATTATGAGTTGAATGCTGATTTCATTTGCTCCGTGTCTACTAGTCGATACTTTTTAGCACACTAGTCTATTACAACTCGATGTTCAACTTATACAGGACTTTACAAGTTGTGTTAGACTCTCTAGATTTCAGCAAATGATCGACCAACTAAATAAGGTTTGATCCATCAAAACCTTTTACAAATGAGTCCTAAGGGAGATTTTAGGAATAATTCCCAACATCTACTGCCTTGGAGACTGCTTCAATCCATACAATGACTTCTTGAGAAGACAGACCTTCTCCCCGCTACCAGCTTCCTCGAAGCCCTCGGGCTGCATCATAAGGATCCTTTCCTCCAGCTCTCCGTACAAAAATGCGGTCTTCACATTCAGTTGCTCCAACTCCATGTCGTACCGAGCAACTAACGACAATATCAGCCTTATAGACCTTTGTTTCACCACCAGCGCAAACACCTCTCCATAATCCACACCTTCCCGTTGCGTGAAGCCTCGAGCAACTAGTCTAGCCTTGAATCTAACCCCAGAAACCTCCTATTTTTTCTTGAAGATCCACTTACAGCTAACTATCGATTGCTTCTCCCCCGGCTTATCCACCAACTCCCAGGTGTTATTCTTCTTCAAGGAGTCCATCTCCTCCTTCATGGCATCGAGCCACTTGAGCCTCTCCTTACAAGTTATGGCATCGATATAGCTCTTCGGCTCAGTGTCATCCAGCTCTACCTCTTCCGCCATAACAAAGGCATATGCTACGACATCAGCATATCGGAATTGAGTGGGCGGTCTTATCTGCCTTCGTTCCCTGTCTCTCGTGAGATTATAATCTTGAAGTGCACCTGACCCTTGAACCACCTCAATCTCGCCATCCACCTGAGGTATTCTCTTCAACCCACTGGTCGGCTCCACCTCAATCTCAGCAACTGATCTATCTCCTTCCACCTTGTCAGACTGTTCTTCCGAAGCACCACCTTGTTTCTCAAGGATATTTTCCCGTTCCCCGGCCCCTTTATCCAGTTCTCCTACCAGCTCCTCCTTGAACGTCACATCCCTGCTAATGATGCACTTTCTTACATCCGGCTTGAGACACCATAACTTGTACCCTTTCACACCTTCGGGGGTACCCAATGAATATGCATTTCAATGCCCTCCTCCCAAGCTTATCTCCTTTGATGTTCGCATAAGCCATGCAACCAAAAGCTCTGAGGTTGCTAAAATTCGGAGGATGACCGGACCGTATTTCTTCCGGTGTCTTGAAACCTAGTGCAGTCGAGAGGCACCAATTGATCAAATAAGCTGTAGTAGTCACTGCTTCTGCCCAGAACGACTTGGGTAACTTTGCACCGAACAGCATGCACCTCGTTCTTTCCAGCAACGTCCGATTGTAGCTCTCCGCCAATCCGTTCTGCTGAGGTGTTCCAGCCCCTGTCTTGTGCCTCGCAATACCGTGCTTCGAACAGTACCTCTTGAACTCCTTCGAGCAATACTCAAGGCCATTGTCAGTTCGCAGCCTCTTCACCTTCCTTCCAGTCTGATTTTCGATCAGCACTTTCCACTTCTTGAAAGTCTCCAAAGCATCACTCTTATTCTTCAAGAAGTAGACCCACACCTTCCTTGAGTGATCATCAATGAGGCTCATGAAGTACCTCGCTCCTCCATTCGAACTGACCCTTGAAGGTCCCCATAGATCTGAGTGGATGTAGTCCAGAGTTCCTCGAGCTCTCTATCGATCTACTCCGAACTTTACCCGGTGAGATTTCCCATAGATGCAATTCTCACAGAAATCTAACTCTCTGATATTATCCCCGAGCAACAGATCTTGCTTCGATAACTCCTGTAGCCCTCTCT
The DNA here is from genome assembly GCA_026898455.1 of Plectranthus barbatus. Taxonomy (NCBI): domain Eukaryota; kingdom Viridiplantae; phylum Streptophyta; class Magnoliopsida; order Lamiales; family Lamiaceae; genus Plectranthus; species Plectranthus barbatus. Next base: position 121,155 of record JAPKLW010001901.1, on the reverse strand, counting down.
CACTAACGTAACCAAGTCGCCTGTGCCACAGTACTGACTTGTCAACCGTCACTATCGAAGCCTCCCCGATCACCGTGTTCCCCATCAGAGTGTATATTCCATTTCTTTGAGCTCCTTTCATCAAGACCAGGGATCCTTTGCACACCTTCAAAGTCTCAGCTTCCATCTTGACCGTGTAACCCAGTTCGTCGAGCATCCCCAAAGAGATCAAGTTTCTCTTAAGCTCCGGAATGTACCTTACACCTCGAAGTACCCTTTCTGTATTATCGTGCATCTTAATCCTCACCGAACCCATTCCAACCACCTTGCATGGTTTATTGTTGCCCAGAAGAACACTCGAGTTCTCCTGCTCCTCGAACCCTTCGAGCCATGACTTATTAGGTGTCATGTGGAATGTACAACCTGAATCCAATATCCATTCCCTCTCCGAACGCTCATTCGAAATTACCAATGCCTCTCCAGAGTCATATTCCTGCTCAGCAACAGCTACATCCGCCTGCTGCTTCTGCTCCTGCTTTGTCTGCTTCTCCGGACAATCTCTTTTGATATGTCCCTTCTTTTGGCAGAGAAAGCACTTGACCCTTGGTTGTGATCCTGGCTTTGGCCTCGACCTTGACCTCGAACTTCCCCTGTTGGAGTTCCTCATCTCCGGTCTTCCTCGAGCCGCCCTAGCCACCAAGCCTTCTCCATGAGAGTTCTCTCGCTCCTCGTTCTGAACCTCATCCATGGTCAATGACTCTCTTCCATACATTATGGCTTCCTTGAAGTTCGAATAATTCTTTGGCAGCGCACTCAACAACATCAATGCCTGATCCTCATCTCCTATCGCCACATCGATATTTGCCAGATCGAGGATCAACTTATTGAACTCGTCGAGCTGCTCGTTGATCGGTCTTCCCTCTTGCATCTTAAACGAATACAATGATTGTTTAAGATAGAGCCAATTCGCTAGGGACTTCTTCATATATAAGGATTCCAGTTTGGTCCATACTTCCGCTCTTGTTTCCTCCTTCGACACCTTCCTCAACATCGTATCTCCGAGACTCAGAATCAGCGCACTGTGCGCCTTCGCCAGTGTATCTTTCTTCTGTTGCTCCGTCATCGTGTCAGGTAACTCAGCCTCTCCCTTCAAGGCACCATCCAAGCCTTGCTGTACAAACAGCGCTTGCATCTTCAACTTCCACAAACCAAAATCATTCGATCCCGTGAAGCGCTCCACCTCGAACTTGGCTGAACCCATCACAATCCTTCTCTATCCACGTTCACCGCACCAATTTGTTGTGAATTGAAGCGATTGCAGACACAAATAACTAACAGAAAATACCAGAACACAAAAGAATTATAGTGGTTCGAGCTATGCTGTACGTCCACTCTTCAAGCCTCCTTGGTGATGATATTATTATGGTGAAGAAAATACAAAATATGTGACAATTACAATTGGTGGGGAGCAGGGGTATTTATGGAAGATATTCCTAATCACATAAGGAATATAAAACCTAGATATGGTAAGATATATCTAAACCTAAATCTATCTAAAATAGATTTATTCCCATTCAAATCTAATACTGATTAAGATAAATCTTGTCCAACAAAGAAACAAGGTATACACAATATATTTTCCAATCTATCCAACTCGAACTGCTCCTCGAGTTCCTCGACCTACACAGCTCGACCCAATTACCGGACTAGTCTCCTCGACCCGCTCGAACTACTTCCTCGAGTTATATTGAGACTACTCCAATAGTTTTTCCTTCCTTGAATTATACCCTAATGTTTTATTTTGTCAATTAAAAATACCCTCAACTATAAAAAATACCCCAATATTTTCTTTATCATTGAATTATACCCTAATATTTAGGGATGTCCATCGGGCTAACCCGTCGGGTTTCGGGTCAATCCTATCGGGCTGCGGGTTAATCAATCTGGGTCAAATCAGGCTGAAATTTTTTTGGGCTAAAAAATATTGACCCTAACCCTAACCCGTTGGTTTTCGGGCTAGCCCGTCGGGCCAATGAATTTATTAAGTATTTTTTATTTTTAATATCTTTTCAGTTTTTTAATATTTGAAATAATAAAAAATAAACAAAATATTACTTTTCTCTTATAAAAAATACAAAACACATCACAAACTCTTATACTCCC
>JAPKLW010001901.1:15207-118913 GCA_026898455.1 Plectranthus barbatus | reverse complement strand
GAGGGAGTATAATGATTAATTTAACTATTAAAATATATTATTTTTAATTTTATCAATATTTAAATATATTTTAAATTCGTAAGTAAATAAACTTAACTATGTATTGAATACTATTTGAACTAAATACAATTATATAACTTTAAAAAATTAATTAACATATATGATCTTAATATCAAAAGTAGATTTTAGTACTATAATTATGATAGATATATTAATAAAAAAGTAACCGGGTTAATCGGGCCAACCCATCGGGTTTCGAGCTTTGGGTTATTTGGTCTCAGGCTATTCGGGCTAATTTTTTTTGGGCTAAAATATTTTGACCCTAACCCGTATTTTAGCTCGGGTTAATCGGGCCAACCCGCGAGTTTCGGGCTAAATTGACATCCCTACTAATATTTGATTTGATGTTAAAATTTTTATGAATTATAAATTAAATAATATGTGACATTTTCATTTCTTTGGTATATATGTGACATATATTGTATTAAAATTTTAACACTGTTAGCGACGTAGGTATTTTTAATTGACAGAAGCAAACATTAGGGTATAATTCAGTGATATGAGAAACTTTAGGATATATTTCATAGTAAAGGGTATTTTTAGTGGGCAAAATGAAACCTTAGGGTATAATTCAAGGAAAAGCAAACATTAGAGTATTTTTCATAGTTGACCAATACTATAGGGTATTTTTCATAGTTTTCCCTTTATTAATTCCCAATTATGATATATTAGATGGGTTTGACTTGAGTTAATGGATAAAACCCGCCTAAAACGTTTAAGTGTGCCTAACCTGATACCTTCCCTTGTTTTAATCATTTGTTATACTGATACATTGTTAATGGATATACATTGTTTTAATCATTTGTTATAATGATACATTGTAAAAATAAGTTTTATTATTACATTATTATTATTATTATAAATTGAATATGGTATGAAAAATAATATATATTTTATATAAAATCTTGCAATAAATTTGTTAAAATAAACATAAAATGAATTTTTACACATATTTTAACGATGCATTATTTAAAGTTTTTGTATTAAGTAACTTAGTATGTGTTTTTTGTGGAATAATTCAAATTACCATAACAATTGTAATCATTTGATTTTTCAAATAATAATCAGTCAAAATCATAATAAATTTTCTTATTAAAACTAAAAACAATCTTAATAAGCAATAAAATAAATTCAATATAAAATATGTGCTAGATATGAAATATGAAGAATACTCATTCAATTGAAATCACATCACATTGGAACAGTTTTTTCATTGATGTGTTTACCTATTGAACTTCATTGCTGTGTTTACCTATTGAACTTAGAAATTCAATAATGAATGTTAAGTTGCATCCACTAAATTCAATTCTCGAGTGTTTTAGCATTCCAAACTTCTCTCAAACCTCTTTCCATTACTGTCAATAATGCTCGAGAACTTGTGTTGTGCCTCGCTATTCTCTCGATCATCATAATATGAAATCTGGTCTAGCTCTTCTTCAATTTCTTAGGATCCAAACTCGAATTCTTTTTTAGTCCGAACATTTGCGGTATGAAGATCCACCAACTCAGATGCTTCACTTTTTTAGTCTGATATTTCAGTTTTTGTCAGCTCGAAGCACAATATTTGTACATTCGAAAGCTACAATAAAAACATAATACAATAAAACTTAAGGAATAATTTATAATATAAATATATATAAAAAAAATTACAGATCTAAATACATGAAAAACAAAATCTAACAAAGCTAAAAATGAAGTGTAGATATTAACCTCCCTTAGAGTTTTGATCACCTACCCACCGTGGGCACAAATTAATGTGCCCACGGATGATGTGGCATTAACACATGGATGGTAAGATATCTTGTTTATTTTATTTATACCCTCAATTTATGATAATTATTTTTTTCAACCTTATTACCTTAATAATAAATTAGCAAATCAATTATTCCTTAAAATAAATTATACATAATTCTTACCTTAAACAAAATTAAAATCTTTAAACTAAATTTGTGCATCAGAGATGTGGTCGGGGTGCATCGGATTGCACGGGGTGCATCGGATTGCAGACTCTGACATCGAATCCAATGGGTAAATGTTACACTTTTAGGTGCTACGAAAGTGGGCTCACCGAAAGCGAAAGACCTGCTTCGTGAAGCTTGTGCTATTCCTGGGAGTTTGGCAGTTGGGTATTGTCTATCTTGAACTACTTCATACCTCTAAATGGATCACCATTTGTCAATTATCTTAGTACGCTTTTCTTGGTACGGTACCTCTATATGTACTTCTCTTTGTGTGCACCCAATTACCAAATCAAGGCCAGCATACAACAAAACTCGAGCGCCAAAACTTTTTCAAATTATTTTTACAAGTTTTCATGAAAGCCCAAATATTTTATTACACTCTAAATCTTGCTTCTTTTTTTTGTTTTAAAATTTAATACTAATTATCAACCTTTTCATTTAACTAGTCAAACTATTCTAATGCGTATAAGTCCGATTTTCTTTTATCTGGTAATGGAAAACTATCTAAATTCACTGAAATTTCAAGTTATTAAATAAAATACTATATGTACGTATTTACTAATTATGTTTTTTGGAATTTTAAGATTTTCATGTTTCTTATGATTTTCTATTTTCTTATAAATGATTTTGATACAATTTCTTTTTCTTTTTTCTTCCAATGACATGATTAAGAAATTAATATGCATGTCATTTTATTTAATAACATGGAATTCAATAAATCCAATTACCAGCATTACATCACCTTGAAAAAATGTAGTTTAGAACAACTTTATTTTTAATTGAAAAGACTCAAAGTTTGTATAAAAAATATGCATAATTTAGAGTGTATTTGAATACCAAATATACTAATGAATTGAACTATTCCTTATTGACTAAAATATATTTTGAATTATAAATAATTGTTCGAATTTATTGAATAAAATTCATTAACTTACGCTTCTAATATGAACTTAGAGCATCCACCAATCCCAAACTAACAAATAATGCACTTAATTGTATCTTTATCCGGTGATCATTAGTTTGGGATTAATCTCAAATTTTTACACAACTTTTAGTTATCTCATACTGGGTATTCGGAAAAATGGCTATATACGAATTTGGAATAATAATAATAAAATCTGATTTAATTCTATAATTGAGGAGAGAGGAAAATATCTGTGGGTGGGTCGGTGGATGTGACCAAAATAGATGCTCAGTTTCAAGAATCGAGTTCTTACTTTAGTCTGTCGTAGCCTGCCATTTTCACCAACTCAACCACAAAGTAGAAATATTTTGGAGCTATGGCGGCAGCTTATGCAACTCTAGTTTCTCTTTCCAACGATTTGGAGCTCATCCAGAATCATCCTCTTCATTCATTTTCTTTTGAAAACAAACAGGTCCAATCTCTTCTCCAAATCATCACTTTCTTGATTGAGTTCATGGACAGCTCTCATGGACCCACCAAAAAAGCTGCTCAACTTCTGGAGATGTCGATTACGCGTGCAGCTCACGCTGCTGAAGAAGTAATCGAATCTCACGTAGAGAGTCAAATTCGTAGCGGATCCACCCTTGATGGCAAAAGGAGATCCCGTTTCATGCTGGATGTTCAGAAAGCAATTGAGCGCATGGAGTTTGTGAGGAGAAACGCTATCAACATTACAACATCGCTGAAGCAGCCCACGTTTCCGGCGGCGGCCGCAGCAGCAACAGCTTCACCTTCATCAACACCTCTCACTTCCGACAAGAATAGCATGGTGGGATTTGAGGATGTCTTGCTTCAGCTTTTGGATCTGCTCACAGGATATCCTTCTAGTCGTGCAGTAATCCCCATCGTGGGCACCGGTGGTATAGGTAAGACTACACTTGCCAAAAGTGCTTTTGAACATCCTCTTATTGTACAACACTTTGATATTCGTGTTTGGGCTACAATTTCTCAAGAGTATGTTGTTGAGGATATTCTTTTAAAACTTCTTTCTCGTGAAAAACAATCCAACAGTGAGACCGTTAGCGAGTTAAGAGAAGAATTGCATAAAATGTTATATGGGAGAAGGTATTTGATTGTACTTGATGACATGTGGAGTGTGGAAGCATGGGACAAAATGAAGCTTTGCTGTCCGGATACAAGCAATGGTAGTCGAGTTGTAGTGACTACTAGACAATCAGATGTGGCTGATTGTGTAGGCTCTTCACGACTTGCCATGAGTTTGTTAGATGAAGACAAGAGTTGGGATCTGTTTTGTAAGAAAGCATTTGGAGAAGACAAGTGTCCTGTTGAGTTAGAGGATGTAGGAAAGAGAATTGTCATGAAATGCAGAGGACTCCCTCTAGCAATTGTTGTCGTGGCTGGCCATCTTGGTAAATCCACAAAGAGTCAAGAACATTGGGAAAATGTTGCAGACAACATGACGTCAGTTTTGAGTTCGGAAGAGAATAAGTATTTCCTTGAGATATTATCCTTTAGTTATAGCTACTTACCTGCTCGTCTAAAACCGTGTTTCGTCTACATGGGAACATATCGAGAAGATGAAAAGGTTGATATCCTAGACCTTATAAGCCATTGGATTGCTGAGGGGTTTCTAAAAACAAGTGAAGCCAAGGACTTGGAAGAGATTGGAGAGGAATATTTGAAAGACTTGATTGGTAGGAATCTCATTTTACCTATTATAGATGAGGGTGGAGTAATTAAGCGTGTTGAGATTCATGATGTGTTGAGAGAGTTGTGCATAAAGATTGCGGAGAAAGAAAAGTTGTTCTATGTGGTTCATACTCCAGTACAAGCAATATGCAGGGAGAGTGAAGGAGTAATTGATGCTCCACCCCTTGCTCGTTCTCTAAAATGGGAATCTGGTGTTGAGCATACTTTTGACTCGAGATTCTTGAGAATACTGCACTCCGATGAAGATTTTCAGCAAGTTAACTTACGGTATGTTAACTACATATTCTCTAAGAATGATCAACTTCGTTCACAATTATCCCTACTTTGGAATTTACAAATTTTAAGTATTCATGTGGGTGAATCTGGTTTGGCACTATATGAGTTTTGGGAGATGGTACAACTCAGGAATCTTAACATGTGCTGCTCTGGAATTTATCTTCCCGATCCTCTTTCAAGTGACCAAGTTATGCAAAACCTCCACACACTTAAGAGAGTAGTGAATTTGAAGCTGAGTGAAGAGGTTTGCGAAAAAATTCCCAACATCAAAGAATTGTATCTAGAGTATCGTGATAATGAATTTGTATCCTTAAGATCAAGCTCATACTACTGTCTTCACAATCTTGTCCGCTTCCATAAACTGGAATCACTATCACTACGCGGCTCATTAGGGTGGGATGAAAGTGGTTTGAACCTCGAATTGCCAAGTTCGCTTAAGAAGCTACGTCTCATGGGTTGTCATGTTGATTGGGAAGAAATAACGAGGATGGCTGGATCCGTGCCACGTCTTGAATGTCTTGATTTGATTTGTATTTCATCCATAGGATCCGAGTGGACCTTTGTTGAGGAAAAATTCCCTCGCCTGAAATCCTTGACAATTAGTGATCAATGTGATGATTTAGTTTACTGGAATGCAGACAGCTCCAATTTTCCAGTACTCGAACATCTTGAAATACATGCGCCGAAGTTGGATGAAATCCCTTGGGGCATTGGAGAAATCCCAACTCTTCAATCTATAAAATTGAGTGGATGCAGTGATGGGTTGATGATTTCAGCAGCGCGAATGGTGATGGAGAGTCAAGAGGAGTACGAGAATGAAGACCTCAAATTGGAATTAGGATGAACAAGAGAGCTTGAAGAAAAAGCTGGAAGAAGAGGGTGTGAGCATCACTAATCTTCGTATAATCCACTAATAGTAGTTGTCTATGATGTGCAAACTTAATATCTCTACATCTTTTATTTTAGTTTTTTACTACTAGTGCGTGCAGCGTGCTGACGCTTTCCCTCCATTGTTTTGTGAATTACATGCTCAATTATCGTTACAAGTATCAAATATAACTTACTTTTTAAAAACGAATAATTGAAACACACTTTTGTAATTTTCAATAGCTCAAATATCTTGCAATTATAACATAATCTTAAAAAAAATTTGCAATAAAAACACAATATCTTCTATCATTCAATTGCAAATGAAAATGAAATTTTAATATAAAAATTATAAAAAAATTTACATTTTTTATTTCATTATTATTTTACATCACCAAAGTTTGAAGTTTTTAAATTTTTAAATTAATAATTTTTATTCAAGATTTTAAGTATAATAGTTTTTTGCATTCATTTTTAAAGTTTTTATAACATATTTTTGGTATGAAAATGTTCTATGATTTTAAAATCTCAAGAATTTATAATTGAAAGTAAATTATTATAATCTAAATAATTATTTGAAAATAATTGAAAAAATAACTTTGAATACACTCTCTACAAATCGAAAATAAGTAAACAATATTTCTTGTTATTTAATACAAATTTTATACAAACTATCAATTTTTTCACGTGAATAGCCAAATTATTCTAAACGATGCATATACAAAACCAAATTTTTTTAATATATGGTAAAACCAACTAGATTCACTAAAATCTCATGTTATTAAATAAAGGTCAAAACATCAATTTGATTTACAACATGTCATTTTTTTAATATGACATGGGTTTCCGGCATGCCCGTCAGTAGTCTCATGCCGGAAAATTTCTCCGTCCTATATTTGAATAATTTTTTATAGTTGATATATTACGATTTTATGTATCTTTTTGTATAATCTTCTCCCCATATTTTATGGAATATTGTTATATATAGGGATGCGATCCAGTGAGAACACATCTTACCATGAGAAATAAGAATTAATTATCGCTATTGATTTTGATGAATGTACGCTCACAATAAAATAATGTACTTAAAGTTCGTCTCACAATAAAAAATAGTGAGACCGTCTCTCAGAAGATCAACTCTAGGAAAAATGACTATGTACGAATTAAAATAATAAAAATTAATTTAAATAATACTCCCTCCGTCCCAGGACACTCGCAACATTTTCCTTTTTGGTCCGTCCCAGAACACTTGCAACGTTTCCTTTTTTGGAAAGTTTTTATTAATTAATTACCTACTAAACATACTTTACTCTTACCCCACTATCTCTCATACCTAGGGGTGTTTGCGGTCCGGTTTGGCCGGTTTGGAAGCAAAATCACGGACAAACCAATAGGTACGGTTTGAAAATTTTTCAAACCAAACCGGCCAAATAATTTATCAAAATCAAACCAGCCAAACCATATAAAAACGGTTTGGTCCGGCCGGTTTGACGGTTTGAAACAAAATATGTTTCAACTTCCAACAATCTACTATAATTTGTTGAAAACTAGGGCCTAAATGCACATTAGTTAATTTTTATTATTTAATATTACTTATTTTAATGTAATTGTAATTTTTAAAATCTTATATTTATAATTTGATGTAAAATTAAAAGAAACACATGAGTCAATTGTATTACAATTATAATCTTAAGATTCAAATGTAAAATCAAAAAAGACATGTAAAATTATATTAACGAATTAACAATGTTAATACTTGATTTACCGTAAAAAAAATTATATGAAATAATAATATTTAATGTTAACACTTCCTAGTTAATTTTTTATTTAAAATATTGAAACTAAAACTAGATTGTATTGACCAAGAAATTTAAACATCGTTAATTGTATAAAAAAGTTGAAACTTATCAAATGAACCACAATTTATATTTATTAATTATAATATGTTTAATATATATATATATATATATATATATATATAAATACGGTCGATACGGCCGGTTTGAGCCACCAAACCGTAACCAAACCAAATTTGACCGGTTTCAAAATTTTCAAACCACCAGTTTCAAAATTAAATTTTAAACCGGTCAAACCGGCCAAATTAATCCGGTTTGGCCGGTTTAACCGGTTTCGGCCAAACCATGAACACCCCTACTCATACCCCACTATCTCTCTTAATCATTAATCTACTAATCCTACCCTACTAACTTTTATAATCACTTTTTCTTAATCTCCTTGCCCGATCAAACGTCTCAAGAGACCCGGAACGAAGGGAGTACTATATTTCACGAGAGAGAAAAATATTTGTAAGTGGGTGGTTGAGACCAAAATAAATTAAAGATCACTTTCAACAATTGAGATCTTCAATCTTCAGCCTCACATTTTCATTCATCTCTCTAACTACAAAGACTGGAAATATTTTGGAGCCATGGCGGCAGCTTATGCAGCTCTAGTTTCCCTTTCCTACGACATGAATCCTCTTCATTCATTTTCTTTTGAAAACAAACTGATCCAATCTCTTCTCCAAATCATCATTTTCTTGAATGAGTTCATGGAAAGCTTTGACTATTCTCATGGACCAAGCAAGAGAGCTGCTCAACTTCTGAACAGGTGTCGCTCACATGGCTGAAGAAGTAATAGAATCTCTCGTTGTGAATCAAATTGGTAGTGGATACACCCTTGATGGCAAAAGGAGATCTCGTTTCCTGCTGGATGTGCAGAAAACAATTGAACACATGGAGTTTGTGAAGAGAAAGGCTATCATAATTATCAAATCGCTGAAATAGCCTACGTATCCGGCGACAGCTTCATTTTCATCAACGCCTGTCACTTCCGACAAGAATAGCATGGTGGGATCTGAGGATGTCTTGCTTCAGCTTTTGGATCTGCTCACAGGATATCCTTCTAGTCTTCGAGTCATCCCCAACGTAGGCACCGGTGGTATTGGTAAGACTACACTTGCCAAATGTGCTTTCGAACATCCTCTTATTGTACAACACTTTGATATTATTATTTAGGCTACAATTTCTCAAGATTATGTTGTTGAAGATATTCTTTTAACACTTCCTTTCTCGTGAGAAAGAATCCAACCGCAAAACAGTTAGCGAGTTAAGAGAAGAATTGCATAAAAAGTTATATGGGAGAAGGTATTTGATTGTGCTCGACGACATGTGGAGTGTGGAAGCATGGGATCAAATGAAACTTTGCTGTCCGGATACAAGCAATGGAAGCCGAGTCGTTGTGACTACTAGACAATCAAAAGTGGCTGATTGTGTAGGCTCTTCACTACTTGCCATGAGTTTCTTAGATGAAGAAAAGAGTTGGGATGTATTTTGTAAGAAAGCATTTGGAGAACACGAGTTTCCTATTGAGTTAGAGAATGTAGGAAAGAGAATAGCGAAGAAATGCAGAGGACTCCCTCTTGCTATTGTTGTGGTGGCTGGCCATCTTGGTAAGTCCTCAAAGAGGCAACAATATTGGGAAGATGTTGCAGACAACATGAACTCAATTTTGAGTTGTCAAGAGAATAAGCATTTCCTTGAAATATTAACCTTCAGTTATAGCTACTTACCTGCTCATCTAAAACCGTGTTTCATTTACATGGGTACATATCTAGAAGATGAAAAGGTCTATGTCCCAGACCTTATAAAACGTTGGATTGCTGAGGGATTTATAAAAACATGTGAAGCCAAGGACTTGGAGGAGATAGGAGAGGATTATTTGAAAGATAAGTGTGGAGTAATTAAGTATGTTGAGATCCATGATGTTTTGAGAGAGATGTGCATAAAGATTGCCGAGAAAGAAAGGTTATTCTATGTGGTTCATACTAGTACTCCAATACAAGCAATATATGTAGGGAGCGTGAAGTTGTGTTAAAATGCTCCATCTCTCGTTCGTTCTTTCAAAGGGAAATGTGGTATTGAACAGTTGTTTGACTTGAGATTATTGAGAACACTGTCTTCACAATCTCGGCCGCTTCCATAAACTCGAATCACTATCACTGCACTTCTCCTTCGAATCGGATGGTAATACATCTGAGTGGCGTGAAAGTGGTTTGAGCCTCGAATTGCCAAGTTCGCTTAAGAAGCTATATCTCCATGGTTATTGGGAAGAAATAAGCAGGATGGCTGGATCCTTGCCACGTCTTGAATGTCTCAGTTTGGACCATATTTCATTCATAGAATCCGAGTGGACCCTTGTTGAGGAAAAATTCCCTTGCCTGAAGTCTTTGAGAATCAATAATTGTGATGATTTAGTTTGCTGGATTGCTGACAGCGCCAACTTTCCGGTACTCGAATATCTTGATATGAGGAATTTGTGGAAGCTGGGTGAAATCCCTTCAGGTATGGGAGAAATTCCAACTCTTAAATCTATAAAATTGAGTAGATGCAATGATGGGTTGATGATTTCAGCAGCAGGAATGGTGATGGAGAGTGAAGAGGAGCACGGGAATGAAGACCTCAAATTGGAATTTGTTTTGTATATATGGTAGAAGTGACCATCGAGTAGAGAGCTTGGAAGAAGAGGGTCTGACCATCACAAATCTTCGTATATACCACAAGCACAAGTAGTAGTCTTTTATAATGTGTAAATTCAATCTCTCTACATCTTAGGATGAAATTATTTGTTCCATAATGATGTCCAATGTTCAATTATTTTTAATAATTTTTATTACATAAACAAAAATTAAGTATACTACAATATACTCTAGTTGATTTTTAAGAATAAAAATCAAGATTTTATAACACTAATTAAAGTTAAATATTAATCAATTTTAATAATTATGTTTTAGTTAAAAAAGTGAAAATTAATTAATAAGACTATTATATACCTTAATTGGGTAGGTGGGATGAACCATATGTTTAAATTTATAACAATAATCTGAATTATAATAAATAAAAATTAATAATTTTAATAATAGAATAGAGAGTTGAACATAAAAAGTGGAATAATAATTAATAATTTTATTTACAAAGATTTGCCAAAGACTTAGTCATATACGTAATTTCCAATTTGTTCCATATACCTGTTGTAGTTTTTGATTCTCTGTGTTAGCATTATTATTTTCTATACTAAACCGGCTTGTATTTCAATGAAGCCATGGCTGATTCTTAGTGTTTGTATTTCTTGTTTCCCACAAACAGCATCAATTTGTGAAATATTCAACTTTTGAAATCAAATCTTGATCTATGCAATTAACACAAAGATTAATGTGGTTTGGCGTTAACAAACCTACATACACTTGAGGTGAACTGATCAATCTTTTGTTGATGAATCTGAATGTAGAAGATAAAGTACAGAGTCATTAGTTGAGTTATGAATATGAGTTTGTATACAATATTCAGTAACAAATATTTCTATCCGTTAAATAAATAATAACTGTGGTTAACTCCAAAACTTCCAACGGCTATATTCTGTTAACCCATATATGTTGTGGTGCAACGTGTTCAAGCACACTAAACTCTAAGAGCGGGAAAACACTCAGAACTCGAGGGGTTGCAGAAAGTTTCAATTGTCCTGTTTCAAGTACTATTCACCCTATCTATACTAGTATAAATGAATCGAATTAACAAATCTTAAATAGCAGGAAATTAAGGGCAAATACGAGGAAATGATGGATTAGTTACAAAAGATTCCCCAAGTAGAAGGATTTGATAAGAACAAATAATTGAATCGAGCCCTTTGCTCTTCACTGGACTCCTCTCGTCTTTCTTTGTTTCATAATTCATGGTCTGATTTGATCGAAGGGCTTTATGCAGATCCTTTTGGCATAGCTTGAGTGGTGTGAGATCCCCCGCGTGTGGGACTGCTGTGATGGAGATATGCCCCATCCAAAGATGGGGCCGCTTGTTGTGCATGATGGTTCAATCACAAGGACACGAGCTAAGCAAATCAAGGAATTCATGCTATGCATTTGGGCTTAAATAAATATAAAGTGCAAGGGAAAATTATATTGGGCCAAGTGGTGAATCTTATTCAAATTGATGTGTTTATGTCAAATAACAACAATGAGGCCCAAATTGAAGATTGATTTTCATCCATATTGCAAGGTTGAGAATAAGATGTCTTGTAACATCTTATTATATAGTTAACTCTAGAAAAATAAGGCTAACATGCATTCAATTTTAGATTATGCATTATTTATGGATGTAAATGTGGTCATATGAATATAAATGTGATCATATGAATAATACTTATTATATAGGTTACATTTGCATTTAATTTTAGATTATACATTATTCATGGACATAAATGTGGTCACATGAATAATAGTAACATGTAGGATCCATTTGCATTCATTTTTAGATTATATTATGTTTGGTTACTTTTGGAGTCATGTCTTGGCCTATAAATAGGCTTGTAATCACTCTTGAAAAGCACACTTGATTTTATAATAAACTTCATCTTTGTGAGTGAATTATCTTTGTACAATATTTCATTTGTTTGAGAACTTATCAAGATTTGTGCAAAAAATCTTGTGGCGTTCAACTATACCAAGGTTCTTGGCTTAATTTATAACCAACGGGTCAAGATTTTGTTAAGCTTTAGGAAAGATCAAACCTGATTCTCGATTTGGGCAGACCGCTGCCTAACTTTATATGTTGAGGTCTTGGATCAATATATCCAATGGGTTCTTCGCCCGTATCATTATGTTTGCTTTGATTGATTCCTCCCTTGTGCTTGAGGGTGAAGGGCTTGATTTGCCTTTTGAATCGAAGGGCTTCTGATCATTTGACTTGTGCTGGACTTTGTTGCAAGGTCCTACTCTTTCCTTTACAGCCTCTTTCAGGGTGGTCTGATTTTGACCCTTAATAATAGTCCATTGCCTTCGTGTAAGTCATTAGAGTTGGATGAAGGCATAAAAATCCTAAAATAAATGTGAATATTAGAGCAGCGTGAAAGATGAAAATGTCGCTGATAACATGAACTCAATTTTAAGTTTCGAAGCGAATATGAATTTCCTTCATATATTATCCTTCAGTTATAGCTAGCTACTTACATGCTCGTCTAGAACCATGTTTCGTCTAAATGGGAACATATGGAGAAGCTGAAAGATTTATCTCCAAGACCTTGTAAAATATTGAATTGCCATGGGATTTTTAAAAACATGTGGATTGCCTAGGGATTTCTTTCTCTTCAACATCATCATTTCAATAAAAAAGTTTTAATGCTTCTTATTTACGTGGCGATCGACCGCAACCAAAAAAATCTTCGTTAGCCACAGTCTCAGTGAGGTTACTCAAGTCATCAAAATTGGTAAACAAATTTTTATGTATTGTATAATTCCCTCCATATATGCACTTCTTCTTTCTTATTTTTGAAATTAGAATACACAATTTTAAATAGGGAAAGGGTGTCTCTATCTGCATTCGAATTCTTGAGCTCCACATGATTATATACACACTTCATCACCACTTTCCGTCTCTTTTATATATACACATTTGAATCTAGAATTTTATATCGTCTCATTTTCATATTTTATTTTTATTAAAATATTTATAATATTAAATAATTATATCATAAGAGATATCTATTATTCACATTAAAATAAATAGCTTTGAGATAAATCTTAAAGTGCATAATCATGTAATACATAACATTTCATATTGAAACTATATAAATATTCTTAATTTATTTACATCCATATTTATTAATCCTTTCGTTTCGATTATATAGTCCAATTTGATCTTGCACGTTTGACAAAAATAATTTAATCTTTAAAAAAGTTTCCAACATTACACTTATTTAAAACATAAATTAACCTCTCATTTTCATAATATTATATTCCCTCCGTCCCTTTTAATTAGTCCATTTAGAAGTGGGCATAATAACCAATGTGGTAAGAGATAGAAGAAATTAGTATTTTATTAATGAATATGTATTAACTTTCCTTTTTGGGTAAGTGGACAATTAAATGAGACGGACGAAAAAGGAAAGGTGGAAAATTCAAGTGGGACGGAGAGAGTATTTAATATTCTCATTTTTCATAATTATTCAGAGTATAATTGTAAACTACCATAGAAAATAATATCAAACATAGAAATTGAGCCATATAATTGAAACACCCTAAAATAATAACCCGAACTAAATAATTGAAACGGAGGAATTATATTTCAGTCTCATCTTTTTTCTATGTCAACACACACACAACATACTTTATAATTATTCATTCTCTCCTTAATTTTTAAAATTACTTCTATTGAGCCCACTAAATCTGATATTTTTATTTTATACATAAAATTCACATTTTGTTCTATTAGTAGAGCACAAAATAATTTAGTTAATCTGAATCTATATCAAAAATGTGATTTTGATTTAAAATTTACAAAAATATTAATTGTGTCAAACTTAAGTATAATAATATCCAACCTACAACAAAAGTCATCCAAGCAGAATTTTATGCTGAGGTACACATACCTAATAATAATATATAGAGCAAAAAATCATATAAGTTACAAGAGTTAAAGCTTCCAGTAAATGGAGAAGCGATGCAAGATGGCAGCAACGACAGCCCAAAACAGAATCTCACAAAATATAACATACAGCAGAATCCCAACTCTCCTTGAATGCCACACATTGATGAACATGTGCTTCTGTATCCACCCTACCTGCACACCAACAATATTCCATTACTAATTATCATATTTATTAATCTATCAAGATTATAATTAAAACAGATAGATAAGAACCATAGGCCAGATTTACTTGGCCTATTAACATAATGGATTCTTTTCTTACAAATGCTCAAATCTAACCCCCTTGGTACAACTTTGAACTTAATTTTTAATGTATAAATAAATTATTTAATTTTTAATATCAAATATATTTGACCATTTATATAATGTATAATCTAGCTAGCAAGAAGTAGTTTATTTAATAATCAATATGTTTTGTTTTGTTGTTAAATAATAAAGATATTTAATAATTTATAAAATACATTATTATATTAAACTTAAAAGGGAAGGCAGGCCCAAACGATTTAGGCGGGTTTTATCCATTAACTCATGCCCAAACCCATATAATATACCCTATTTGGGATGGGTGAACCCATTTGGGTACCGTCTAAACTGTTTAGGTCTGCCTAACGCAAGTTTTTGCCAACTTAAAATACCATATTTTCAACTTGGACCCTGTTCACACAACTGATGACTTATCAGTAAGCAAGTACCACCAAATGAAGAATTGGAGAGTTTTTCCTTTGAACTTTAGGTTAAAAAAAAAAAAAAAAAAAAAAAAAAAAAAAAAAAAAAACTAGATAGTATAGATATGGTTATGGAAGAAGTTGATCCTTGAAACGAAAATTAAAAATAACAAAGATAGAAGCTATCAATTCTTTCTTACCAAGGTATTATGGGGGTCGCCGTAATACCAACCATTGAGGAAACCTGCAAAAATACCGGCAGCAGCCATGACGTAAACGAGCATGGCGTTCAAGCCGATCCATTCAAACACCACCAACAGGTACCTCATATTCCACACATCCACCTGCAGAAAACAACCAACACTTTCATTTCATGTAAGAATTGTGAGAGTAAGCTCTAGTAGATTCTAGAAAGTGTACTAGCTAGTGTAAAGGTCTAGTAGTTTCTAGAAAGTGTACCAAAGTATAGAATGCTGAGAACACTAGTGCTGCTGCTCCAGATGTTACACAAACATAGCTGAGGCTGTACAGTTGCTTATTCAATGGAATTGCTGCACAAGAAAATAAAAAATGCACCTTTTAAATGACTATGTAATTAAATTTACTATTATCATCAACTCTACATTTCACCATATATGAAATAATTCAATTAATGATTCTACAATTCATTTAACTAGTTCAATGTACGGGCAATACACAGTATGTATATATTATTATTATTATTATTATTATTATTATTATTATTATTAATTTATTATCAAACAATATATATTCTATTTATTGTACGGATTTATAGCAACAAAATATATAAAAAAAATTAATCGCTTTAGCTCAAGCTTCAAATTAATGCACATTCTTTATTAAAATATTACATTGCATATAGGTTTATATATATTAATATTTATTTTAATATCTTAAATAATTCAATTAAGATTAAGAATTATTTGAACTAATCTTAAATAAATTATTTTGCAAAATTACAAAAAAAGTAAATGATCAATTAATTTAATATATTATTATTTTAAATTACAAAATTTGTAATTTTAATGAAATATATTTGATTTTATGTAAAACTTAATTTAAAATGTGTTTTATATTAATATAAATATTTTAAAGTGGAAATATTTTTATATACCCATTTTCATAAAACACATTTAAAAAATACCCACTTCTTATAACACATATAAAAAATACCCAAAAGTACAAAATTTTACATGGGGAATTGGGTTTTGCCAAATTTGATTCAATCATTGTTTACATGATCATAATATGATTGCTTAAAATAGATTTTGTAATTAAGATATTAGTTTCAGATATAAAAAAAATTGAAAATTCATATTATTTAATTTCAGTCCGGGTCTGATCCGGGTCAGACTCGTGAACCTTCCAGGAACCGACTGAATAATGGGGAAAAACTGTGGAACTGACCGGAACCGACCCGGATCAGACCAGAACCGACCCATTACCGAACCGGGTCGGTTCCGGTCTGATCCGGTCAGTTTAACGGTTTTTTAGTTTTTTTTCATTTGCTTAATTTTTCCTACTTTTTTCACGCACTACGGTCCAATAAAGTCATAAATAATCTGACATAAAAATTACATGACCATCCATTATTTACATACATTATTGTCCTATGTGCATTATTTTTCCAACTTTTTACATACAATATTGGTCAAATGAACTCATAAAGTATATTGACATGAATAATACATGACAATCAATTTTCTTTTTGACTACATTAGTGGATGGTAATTTTGCGTACACTGCAATGCAGATGAGTAAATGGTCATTCACTGTATTTGATAAGATCAATCAATTCATGAAAATAATTCAGATTTGTTTGTCTATAAAATCCAATTCATTTGCAAAAGACGAAGCATACACATTCACTATATCTTCCTTCCTTATTCTCTCCTTCCTCACTACAGATTCAATTAATTTTCTCATTTCCCTCGATTTGAAATGGATAATTGGTGCACTATATTTGTTCATTCCAATGGGCAATTTGATAATTCATCCAACTAGTTGGGTGGAGAGGAAAGGTTGGTTTACATCCCAATGACCAATCTTTCCATACAGTATCTAAGAAATAGCATCCAGTCGCTTCTGGATTCCGAAAATATTCAACTTCAGTATAATCTCTATTATACAGCCCAGAGTCGTAGTGGAAGAAATGTAAGATCGTTGTTGGCGACGGATCTTGATCTGTAGCGGCTTTGCTCTGTTTTTTCAGAGCCCAACGTTTATGTTGTTTTCAACATTGGTGTTGGGAGTTCTCAGCGGGAGCCATCCCCGTACAGACCGTTCATATCTTCATTTAGTCCACCGCCGAATGCTACTTTCAGTCCATGTTTGGAGGACCTTCAAAGGTTCGATTCTTCTATGTTCTTTGATCAACCTTACGAAGGTGGTGCAAGCGGGAGTTCACATATTCCCGACTTAAACGAGGGTGGTGGTTTAGTGGAGTCTGATGATGACGATAATGAGGAGGCTGAAGACTCATCTGAGTCAGAGGATGAGGATTTCAACCAATCTTTAATACATTGTACGGTGACTGCATTTTCTGCCTAGGTGCAATCTGTTGGTGGTATGAATGCTTTTGTTTCAAATCTTTTGCCGGCTCATCCTCTACCTGAAGGTCTGGAAGTCCAATTGAATAATTGGTTACTTCCATTCATTCCATTGGATACTTCTGAATCACCCGTCCTGCAAGACGTCGCAGCCATACTGGACCAGGAGTTGACGGAGGGTGCCATATTTTGGAGCAGAGATGTTCTGCTTGTTGCTGTTGGTCTCTGGCATATGGAGCAGAGACAAGAATTTAAAGTTGCCCGGTCTGATAGTACTCGTGTTGAGTACAAGTGCAAACGAGATGAGAGTTGTTCGTTTCTTATACGTGCTACGTTTAAAGCTCAATGTTGGATTGTACGCAAGTTCAAACCTATTCATAGTTGTAGGATGAATCTTGCTGGAGTTAGTGCACGTAATGTTCGTTCAAAAGCTGTGGCTGCTTATTTTGCAAGGAAGATGCGTCGGCAAGGATCACTCATCAAATCGCGTGAGATTATGGCCGAGCTGCAACCAAGTTTTGGCATCCGTACGATTTATGGTTCTGCACTAAAAGCATGGAACGCAGCCCTCTCGATGTTGTACGGTGGTGTCGAAGATTCTTTCAAGATGCTGCCGAGGTACCTCGAGGTACTTGTTCAGTATAATGCAGGGACGCTGACAGATCTTGATATTGCTCCGGATGGACGTTTTTGCCACTTGTTTGTGGCACTGGGTGTTTGTCGAACTGCTTTCGAGTCTTCCCTGAGACAGGTTATTGTTGTCGATGCTACTCATTTGAAGGGAAGAAACAAAGGAGTTTTATTTGTTGCTGTTACCAAAGATGGTAATGAACAGGTCTTCCCACTTGCCATCGGTGTTGGCTCGATAGAGAATGACGAGTCTTGGATTTGGTTTATGACTCGACTCCGGATGGCTTTTGGCAGCAACGATTAATTATTGATCGTATTCGACCAACACATTAGCATTTTGAATGCTATGAGCGCAGTGTATCCAGGTACCGCACACGGACTTTGTTTTTATCATTTACAGAATAAATTAACTAGCTTCCGTCCGAACATTGTCCCGTTGTACCATCGTGCTGCGTATGCATATCGGTTGACTATATTTAAGCAGGCTATGGATCAAATGAAAGTTTCAAATCCGGCAGCATACGACAAGTTAATGGATGTTGGGCCTGAAAAGTGGGCTAAATCGAAATGTCCTGTCCACCAGTATAGTTTCTTGACCACAAATGCGGCCGAGGTCTTCAATGCAAGACTGTTGGATGCTCGTCGATTGCCAATCTGCTCGCTGTTAGAAGCATATAGAAGTATTGTCGAGACTTGGTTCGACCAGCGACGTGCCAAAGCTGCTAATTGGACTGATGACTTGACAGAGGAGGCTGTAGCGAAGATGGAACCTTTGGTCGAGAAAGCACACTCATACAACGTGGTTCGTACATTGGAACATGCCTTCAAGGTCAATGACGGCACTCGATCTTGGAATGTGGATGTACAATCTAATTTTTGTGACTGTCGTGAGTTTCAACTCGATCTGATGGCGTGCATTCATGCAGCAGCTGCAATTCGGTATGAAGTATACTCATTATTTAGTTTTCATTTATAACCTTCAATAGTTTCTAATTTTGTTTAATAGGGCATATGGATTGAATCTGTATGACTACATTTATCCCTACTACAAGACCGAAACTTGACGTGAGATATATGGTGCGGTTGTTAATCCTCTCCCCCCTTAAGATGAATGGGATGTTTCATCTGAAGCAGCATCAGTAGTTGTTTTGCCGCCAATAATAACACGTCAAGCAGGTCGGCCAAGGAACAGTCGACGTCTTTCAGATGCAAAGCATTCCCAATCTTCTACCAGCAGACATCACGCTCTTAAACGTTGTAGTATTTGTAGATCAGATGGTCAAACGAAACGAAGTTGTCCTGATAGGGTCCCGGACAATCAGTAAATTGTAATGTTTGGTTCTCAGTTGTATGCTTATTTGATCATTTCAATAAATATATGTTTGCATAATCATAAAGTAAAATATTTTACACAAATAAAAATGTTAACTACTGAACATCGGAACTACACTCAAATAACCCTAATGCAATAAAAGTACGATAAAGGTAGGTGCCTGCATCGCTCTCCATCCACGCTCGTGTCGGACGTCGAAACAATATCATTTCAATATGTGCTAGCGCATAAGTTGCGCTTTGCTTCGGCATCGTCCCGTGGAAAAGTGATGTCCATCGCATCTCTGGCGGGGCGGCAGGGCGAATAGTATGCCCGAGAGTGTTCCTAGTGCATCGCAGCCATTAATAGAGCTATTAGGCTTTCAAATTACTAGTGAATCCCCTAATGCTTTATGGTTTTGTATTCATGAGCAGATTATAGAATTTGGAGTGCCCGAATTTGCATTAGTTACAGGATTTATTTTTGGTTCTAGTGATTTTGATCCCTCTGCCGATCACAATCCTTCTAGCACTTTAGTTTTTCGTACAGTTTGTGGGGGTAAGAATCTTAGCGCTAGAGAATTATTGATGATTTTTAGGGATAAAAAAATAGAACGCACTAATCATGGTTTGTACTTGAGGGTGGCTAATATATTAGCAGCTTGGAATTTTGCTTTAGGACTTTCCGAAAAAAGAAAGATTGAGAGTTGAGTATATGTCCTGGTTGAGGATTTGGGGTTCATTTCCATGGGGGGCATATGTTTTTCAGTGTTTATGTTATTATTTCGACCTTGCCCCTACCACAACAGATCGAATCAGTGGTGCGAGCTTTATTTTAGGCGGACCCATTTGGGCATTACAGGTATAATTTAATTTTGTTAACTAATTAATTCTTACACCTACAAGAGTGAAATATTTGATGTTATTTTTTGTAGGTGTGGGCCTATGAGGTCATTCCTAAGTTGGGTCGTGCCTGCGCTATTCTGCGAAGGCTTGATGCACTCCCTCAATTTATGAAATGGGAGTTTTTGAGGCCGAATACTATTGATTGGGGGCAATTCTTCGTTCAAGATGAGGTATGTAATTTGTTGGCTATCTAGATTATCCGTTAATATTTTTCTAATTGTAAATACTTTAATTCACAACTTGAAGTGAGTTCTAATTTGGAGGCTTCTCCTACCGAGAAGGAGATGTTATATTTTACTTCTGCGGAGATGGACAATCCGATTGGGGTACAGTTCCGACTGCCAGAAAATCCAGTTTGGGTGGAGGACGGGGTGTAGGACGGGGTGCAGAAGAGGGTGCTGGACTGGGTGCAGGTGCAGGACGGGTTGGGAGAGGAGCAGGTGGGGAGTTAGAGGGAGAATCACCGCCGGAGACCGCTATACCATCACGTAGACGCACTCGGGCGAGACATCGTGCACATTCTTCCAGTGGGGATTCCCGGGATACTAGGAGACATCGTCCATCTGGGAGTATATTGGATAGTATCCAGACCGTTATTCATGAGGCACTGACAGAGAGGGTGATCCCCCTAGTTACAGACTTATTCTGTGCATCTAGATGTCGTCATTGCACAGATGTAGATGATGCAGCCTTCAGAGAGGTCTTGGCTCGTGATAGGAGTTGTGATTGGAGTCGTAGGGCTAGAGGAGACGGAGAGGAGACAGAGAGGAGGACGACGAGTGTACTTGGTGGTGAGACCACTAGGAGGGCGGAGGAGGCGGAGAGGATGAGGATGATTGTATCTGGTGGTGAGACTAGTAGGAGGCCGGAGGAGGCGGAGAGGAGGAGGATGAGTGTATCTGGTGGTGAGACCAATAGGAGGGCGGAGGAGGCGGAGAGGAGGAGGATGAGTGTATCTGGTGGTGAGACCAGACAGAGGCTGGAGGAGATGGAGGGGCAGAGGAGGGATACGAATATTGACAGGGGTAAGAGACTTGTAATCCCTGATGATGACTGTCAGAGTGTTTCTGGTGGACGGGATCAGGTAACCCTAGTTTTCTCAGACAGTTCTGATACTGACGTTGCTACCTCGCACCCACGGGGTCCTGGAGAGACCAGTAGCCAGCCGAGGAGAACGACTAATCATTTTGTATCCTTATTAGCATATGATATTGCAGATCTGGTAAGTATTATTATTTAATTTCATTTATGTATTTATTTACTTATCTTATTTATGTTGTCAATTTTTCTTATGCAGCCGAATGATGGACTACCATGGGGGATTGGGATAAATGTGCATTTGAATTATAATGAGTGGAGAGATGGTGGGGCAGTCAGAGCCCAAATATGGGGACCGTGGCAATTCCCGCAGAATTATTTTAGCTTTTTGGAGAATCTGACCAACGATTTGAGCCGAGATATTCTAGAGGCGTATATTCCAGTCCTGCAGAGGAGGTTTTATATGACTGCAGAGACGACTGTTCGTGTTATCCTACCAAAATTTTTTGTAAGTGAAGTATTCAACCACTAATTATTTTATATATTATTTAGTAATAATTATTTAATACTGATGTTCTATATTGCTTAAGATGTTGATGAGGCATCATTATCGTGGAATAGAGCACCTCACCTGGAGCCAGATAACCTCTTGGATATCAGTAAAGGCAAAGATACTCCAGTGTCAAGAGATTGGAAAGGTGCAAATACGGTAAGTACTTTAATATATTACAATTTAATGCAAAAGAATATTATTTTCTATGGTTAACACTTGTTTATGATTTTTTTTCTTTTGTAGATTGTGTTACCAGTATTCCTGCTTACCCACTGGGTTGCTGTCAAATTCAGTATTCGAAATCATACGGTGCACATATATGATGCATATTTGGCGGATATAAGTCTTCAAGAGCGTACCAGATTGGGCAAAGAACTGACAAAGATGACAAATAAGATGAAGCATTATCTGAGAGCCATAAACTATTGGCAAGAAAACACTCTCGGGCTTACTATTCGCCCTGTCGCCCCGTCAGAGATGCGATGGACATCACTTTTTCACGGGACGATGCCGAAGCAAAGCGCAACTTATGCGCTAGCACATATTAAAATGCTTTGTTTCGACGTCCGACACGAGCGTGGATGGAGAGCGATGAGGGCACCTACTTTTATCGTACTTTTATAGCATTTGGGTTGTTTGAGTGTAGTTCCGATGTTCAGTAGTTAACATTTTTATTTGTGTAAAATCTTTTACTTTATGTTTATGCAAACATATATTTATTGAAATGATCAAATAAGCATACAACTGAGAATCAAACATTACAATTTACTAATTGTCTGGGACCCTATCAGGACAACTTCGTTTCGTATGACCATCTGATCTACAAATACTACTACGTTTAGGGGCGCGATGTCTGCTGGTAGAAGATTGAGAATGCTCTGTACCTGAAGGAAGTCGACTGTTCCTTGGCTGACCTGCTTGACGTGTTATTATTGGCGGCAAAACAACTACTGATGCTGCTTCAGATGAAACATCCCATTCATCTTGAGGAGGGAGAGGATTAACAACCGCACCATAGATCTCACATCAAGTCTCGGTCTTGTAGTAGGGATAAATGCAGTCATACAGATTCAATCCATAAGCCCTATAAAATAAAATTAGAAACTATTGAAGGTTATAAATGAAAACTAAATAATGAGTATACTTCATACCGAATTGTAGCTGCTGCATGAACGCACGACATTAGATCGAGTTGAAACTCACGACAGTCACAAAAATTAGATTGTACATCCACATTCCAAGACCGAGTGCCGTCATTGACCTTGAAGGCATGTTCCAATGTACGAACCACATTGTATGAGCGTGCTTTCTTGACCAAATGTTTCATCTTCGCTACAGCCTCCTCTGTCAAGTCATCAGTCCAATTAGCAGCTTTGGCACGTCGCTGGTCAAACCAAGTCTCGACAATACTTCTATATGCTTCTAACAGCGAGCAGATTGGCAATCGACGAGCATCCAGCAGTCTTGCATTGAAGACCTCGGCCGCATTTGAGGTCAAGAAACTATACCGGCGGACAGGACACTTCGATTTAGCCCACTTTTCAGGTCCAACATCCATTAACTTGTCGTATGCTGCCGGATTTGAAACTTTCATTTTATCCATAGCCTGCTTAAAAATAGTCGACCGATACGCATACACAGCACGATGGTACAACGGGATAATGTTCGGACGGAAGCTGGTTAATTTATTCTGCAAATGATAAAAACAAAGTCCGTGTGCGGTACCTAGATACACTGCGCTCATAGCATTCGAAATGCTAATGTGTTGGTCGGATACGATCAATAATTGATCGTTGCAGCCAAAAGTCATCCGGAGTTGAGTCATAAACCAAATCCAAGACTCGTCATTCTCTATCGGGCTAACACCGATGGCAAGTGGGAAGACCTGTTCATTACCATCTTTGGTAACAGCAACAAATAAAACTCCTTTGTTTCTTCCCTTCAAATGAGTAGCATCGACAACAATAATCTATCTCAGGGAAGACTCGAAAGCAGTTCGACAAACACCAGTGCCACAAACAAGTGACGAAAACGTCCATCCAGAGCAATATCAAGATCTGTCAGCGTTTCTACATTATACTGAATAAGTACCTCGAGGTACCTCGGCAGCATCTTGAAAGAATCTTCGACACCACCATACAATATCGAGAGTGCTGCGTTCCATGCTTTTAGCGCAGAACCATAAGTCGTACGGATGCCAAAACTTATTTGCAGCTCGGCCATAATCTCACGTGGTTTGATGAGTGACCCTTGCCGACGCATCTTCCTTGCAAAATTAGCAGCCACAGCTTTTGAACGAACATTACGTGCACTAACTCCAGCAAGATTCATCCTACAACTATGAATAGGTTTGAACTTGTGTACAATCCAATATTGAGCTTTGCACGTAGCACGTATAAGAAACGAACAACTCTCATCTCGTTTGCACTTGTACTCAATACGAGTACTATCAGACCGGGCAACTTTAAATTTTTGTCTCTGCTCCATATGCCAGAGACCAACAGCAACAAGCAGATCATATCTGCTCCAAAATATGGCACCCTACGTCAACTTCTGGTCCAGTATGGCTGCAACGTCTTGCAGGACGGGTGAATCAGAAGTATCCAATGAAATGATTAGAAGTAACCAATTATTCAATTGGACTTCCAGACCTTCAGGTAGAGGATGAGCCGGCAAAAGATTTGAAACAAAAGCATTCATACCACCAACAGATTGCACCCAGGCAGAAAATTAAGCCACCGTACAATGCATTAAAGATTGGTTGAAATCCTCATCCTCCGACTCAGATGAGTCTTTAGCCTCCTCATTATCGTCATCATCAGACTCCACTAAACCACCACCCTCGTTTAAGTCAAAAATATGTGAACTCCCGCTTGCACCACCTTCGTAAGGTTGATCAAAGAACATAGAAGAATCGAACCTTTGAAGGTCCTCCGAACATTGACTGAAAGTAGCATTCGGTGGAGGACAAAATGAAGATATGAACGGTCTGTACGGGGATGGCTTCCGCTGAGAATTCCCAACACCAATGTTGATTACATTGTTGAAAACAACATAAACGTTGGGCTCTGAAAAAACAGAGCAAAGCCGCTGCAGATCAAGATTCGTCGCCAACAACGATCTTATATTTCTTCCACTATGACTCTGGGTTGTATAATAGAGATTATACTGAAGTTGAATATTTTCGGAATCCTGAAGCGACTGGATGTCATTTCTTAGATACTGTATGGAAAGATTGGTCATTGGGATGTAAACCAACCTTTCCTCTCCACCCAAGTAGTTGGATGAATCATCAAATTGCCCATTGTAATGAACAAATATAATGCACCAATTATCCATTTCAAATCGAGGGAAATGAGAAAATTAATTGAATCTGTAGAGAGGAAGGAGAGAATAAAGAAGGAAGATATAGTGAATGTGTATGCTTCGTCTTTTGCAAATGAATTGGATTTTATAGACAAACCAATCTGAATTATTTTCATGAATTGACTGATCTTATCAAATACAGTGAATGACCATTTACTCATCTGCATTGCAGTGTACGCAAAATTACCATCCACTAATGTAGTCAAAAAGAAAATTGATTGTCATGCATTATTCATGTCAATATATTTTATGAGCTCATTTGATCAATATTATATGTAAAAAGTTGGAAAAATAATGCACATAGGACATTAGTTTCGAATTTGATTTTGAATATTTAATCAAAATAACTCAAACTAATGTTGATTCAAATTTAAATTATAAGTTAGGATTAATATTTCTATTTCTATTTATATATATTTTATATAAAGAATATTTAGAGAAGGCGATACATCTATCATCTTACATATTATTTTAATAATAGTGCATAGACATATACTTTAATGATGAAATCATTAAGAAGATAAAAAATACTTGAGTGTATGTTAGATACGGAGATATGAGATGTATAATGTTCAAATGATTGTGTGCTTAAATTAATGATATAATATATGATAATAAAATGTATTATGCATGTGGCTATAGAAAGAAAGAAGATGAACAACGAGCTTAACCAAATTGAGTTCGCGATATACAGCACAAGAAATAAACTAAATGTAATGTTTGGAGATGTACTATGAAATTTCTCTTTAAAATTTTAGAATATATATACATATATATATCATATGATATAGTATTAATATTGATGAGTACAAGAGAAAAATGAGAACATATAAAGCATAATATTCAAGTTCATGTTTATATGAGAAAGATGATATGGGTGGTGATGTGTGGAGTGCAAGAGATAAGAGATGCCAAATAAAATTATAAATTTGTTAAAATATGTTGAATAATTTGAAGCTTGGGTTAAAAAACAACTAAAACATTCAATATTTGAGCTCATCTTTTTTAAAATTTATATTAAACCACAACATATTACCCATTAAATAATATTAATATATTACTAACAAAAATCTATAGGCCCTGCGCATCGCACAGGTGATAAACTAGTGAATGTAAATAATGGATGGTCATGTAATTTTCATGTCAGATTATTTATGATTTTATTGGACCGTAGTACGTGAAAAAAGTAGGAAAAATTAAGCAAATGAAAAAAAACTAAATAACCGTGAAACTGACCGGAACCGACCCGGTTCGGTACTGGGTCGGTTTCTGGTCAGATCCGGGTCGGTTCCGGTCAGTTCTACAGTTTTTTCCCATTATTCAGTCGGTTCCTGGAAGGTTCACGAGTCTGACCCGGATCAGACCCGGACTGAAATTACATAATATGAATTTAAAATTTTTTTTATATCTGAAACTAATATCTTAATTACAAAATCTATTTTAAGTAATCATATTATGATCATGTAAACAATAATTGAATCAAATTTGGCAAAACCCAATTCCCCATGTAAAATTTTGTACTTTTGGGTATTTTTTATATGTGTTATAAGAAGTGGGGATTTTTTTATGTGTTCTATGAAAATGGGTATATAAAAATATTTCCACTAATCTAAATGGGTATTTTGAATTTCTCATTCTATTTTAAAAGCATCATAGAAAAAATAAAGAGAATATAAACTTAAATTAAACAAAAACTAGATCATAAATAAAAATTAAAAAAAGGTAGCCAAGTAGACAATGCACCATGCAAAAATGAAAGAACGTAGCGTCCGTTGCTAGAAATGGCCTAATTTCATTTCCTCCAAATCTTACCATGTGTGAAGTGCAAAGTGATTCCTGCAACAAGAAGGCCTAAACCTGGGATACTCCAATGAAGAAGCCTACTCCGGTGGTCCTACAACCCTACCACCATTATCAGATAGCTCTACACCATAAAACATGTGGAAAAACTACCCTACAACCGACCTTTATATGCACGATAACATGCCCAAAATGGACTCCAATCAGTGTGGACAGAATAGCAGAGATGGAGCTGCACACACCACAACAACACTTACCATATATATATATGTGTAGCTGCAATCTCTGTTGTAAAAACTGGCCTAGGCAGCTCCTATCCAACCCACAAATCTTAAAATCAGCTTTGCTAGGCATTTTAGGGTTCTTTGGCTTGGAGGTGGTCGACTAGGCGGGCTCGACGTTGTTAAATCAGCATAGCCACTGCCAAGGTGCCCCTTAATGTTGGATACAAAAAACCATAATATCGGTTTTGTTAGGCATTTTTGAGTGGTTCGGCACCTAGGTAGCCAATTAGGTGGGCTAGGTGTGGCTAAGAAAACTTTTTTTACATATTTTTCATGAAAATAATTAAAATTTTTATAATTTTATTTTTGATTTATTGATATCTATATATATTTTAAATGCTAAAAATAATAAATTAGTTTAACCCGAGTGCCTTGAAATCATGGGCGTTCCAGGAGTCGCCTAGTTCACCCACACACTTATTTTTATATAAATAAAAAATAATAATAATTTATTTACTTGTAACATGTTAAAAACAAGAAATTCAGTTTATGGATTAGTTTATGCCTAAGACTAGCATCTAGCGAGTTTTGCAATCATCATATCAAAAAAAAAATTAGTTTTTCATACCTTAGAATTCCTTCAGGTTCAAAAGGAGCCCAGCACCACGACGGCGCATCACTTCGGAAAGGTCCCTCACCCGGAGAGCTCGATGTGCAAGCCTGCAAGGATGAAAAATATGAGCTCGATCGAAGCATGAAACAAAAAAATATCAGAGGAAATGGCTGACTTTAGATCTCTTCCAAGCTGGATGCTGATACATGTGATTGATTCCAAGCACTTTCCTGTCAATATAGCCTACTGCATTACAAGGAGGATCCAGCTTCCCTCTCACATTGCAAGCTACCTGATGCATCAAAACTTTTATGCTCAGTTCTAATTTATTATGTGTCAATGCAAAAGGCTTACAGTTAGAACTCTCCCAAAATCAGGGCTGTCTGTGTTTTTCACTCTGAATTGCCAGTCAGGAACAAGTGTTCCGTATAACAGAGATAGATAAACACACAGAACGCAGGCTGCAACCATCCTGAAAACCGTGAGCCAATTAGTCGAGTGAAAGCTTTTCGAGATATGATTGATCCCACTGCATAAAAACACACCAATGCCAGAAATATAGCTTGAATATGGATAGCTTCCCAAGATTTGAGTCTTTTGGAATAGAATGTCTGGTCATGATCTCAACTAAAGCCACCACAAAATATGCGAGAGCTATTCGCTGAGAAAGATACAACAGTTTTCCTTTCTCACTAAATTAAATCTCATTTAAGCAAAGATAAATCAGACCAAATTTGGAAGGAAGTTATGATGTTCACCTGAAGAATCCCACACCACCTTATCTGTTTCATGTCAACCCCGTATGTTAGTTTGTCGGGGGCATGTGAATAGCCTCCTGCACAAAACCATATGCATATGGGAATAATTTCTTGGATAATCATTAAGCAGAGTAGTTTCATTCATCTCAAAAAGAAAAGAACTAACCTTGCAAAAGGAGGCCCCAAAAGAGAAGCTTGATAGTTCTAAACATCACTTTTCTGATAGCTTTAGCCCTATCTTGTATTCTCTATCCACACGAATCAGTAAAAGAGCCGATAAGAGTAAGGGATAAAATGCTTAAACACACAACAATGTCTCCACACTTACTTTGAGTGCAAGTGCAATGGCCATTCCCACAATAAACAAGAAAAAGGGCATAACAAAATCAGCAAGATTGCAGCCATCCCACGGAGCATGTGCAATTACGGGCCACTCTCCTCCCCCATCATCCACCAAGATCATCAACTGCACTCCAATTTCATTCACCATCTCAAAAATAAACCATCATCAACCTCAACAAAATCAAGAGCACCACTTCCCATCATACAAATTCATGATTCTGACTAATCTATTAACAGATTTTATC
This sequence comes from Plectranthus barbatus, assembly GCA_026898455.1. Taxonomy (NCBI): domain Eukaryota; kingdom Viridiplantae; phylum Streptophyta; class Magnoliopsida; order Lamiales; family Lamiaceae; genus Plectranthus; species Plectranthus barbatus. The sequence goes on along the minus strand of JAPKLW010001901.1, from coordinate 89,616 downwards.
ATTTGCAGGAACCAAGTGTTCTACTAGCTAGGAGAAAACACTAATTCTTACAGGAATTAACTTTAAGGCTTCAATTGCACCTAAAAGTGGGATCTAAAAACCTCCAAGAAAGTGAAAGGAATTCAGACAGCGGTTTACCGCGACAGTGAGGCCTCTGAAGATATCAAGCGACGCCAAACGCTTCGGTCTTGGACTCTGCAGAGCTTCTTCCACGAGTTGGGCTTCTGGTTTTTGTTGAGCTTCAACATCTTCTTTGATGTCCGCCATCACTACCACTGTCTGAGTGAGTGTCGACCCCACACTGTTTCTGCACAATTATATGGAAGATTTTATTTGATCACATGAGTAGGATGAAAAATCTGACAGCTCTTCTGTCCTTCACTTTGTCTTGTTCTCATAAAAACTGCCATTCTTGAAATTTGAACCTTTTTCTATTTTAACTTTGAAATCAAGTCAAAGTTGCAGGAGCTGATCAAATGGATTCTGATTCTGATCTTTCACGCTTTCATTAATTATTAACTTGTGATTCTGTCAAGGAAGACTTACTGTTAAAATAAATGTATGAAACGTAGTTTATGTTGAAATTGATTATAAAATCTTGATTGAGTTGAAAAAGATAGCTAAGCATGAAAAGGTTGCATTGAAAATTGTTTTGTGTACAACAATCGAAGCGAACCGAAGTGAATAATGGCATACATAAATTGGACAGATTTTGTATTGAATCAAATTTTATGCTTTATTATTAAATATTTTAAAATTTAAGAACTTAATTCGAGTTTAATTGATCCTAATCAAATTTTTTAATTTTCGAAAATTCATTTTTTAATTTTAAAATGAATTATTTCATTAAAAAAATTATATGTACTAAAATTTAGTTCTTTTTGTATCTAATTAAATTAATAAAAATTTATTATATTTATTAGTAATTCAAATATAAAAATAAAAGCTTTACAAACTTATTTACAAATCGAATATTATTTAATTTATTTAATAAATGAACTCCAACTGATTTTCGTCAAATCAAATTCCACTAAAATAGTCACTACTACAAAATTGGGCTATGCTGACACCCTTTTCCTAACAGATATTAAAAAATATTATAATATTATATTTTATAATGACAAGTGTTGGGAAAAAGTAGTGTCAAAAATTTATTAAATATGTTTTTAAAATAAAAAAATTACATGGAATTTCACAAGTACTTTACCCCACAATTGATAATTGGTGTCAGCAAAAATATACTCTACAATCAAATTAAAAGGAGAAGTTTTTATTTTAGAGATTAAAAAAATTCTCTCCATATTTTTACCAACATGATATATTGTTACCAAATCTAATAAATAATTGTTATTTTGGCTCCAAACTCACCCGCTTCTACTTTTTCTACGTTTCTCCTCTTCTCTTCTCTAAAAAAAAAAAATCCCAGCATCCCTAATACTTTTTTACTCTGCTTCATCGGCAAAAAACAACCCAAACACATAAGCCTTAAATATTTTTGGTTCGCTTGGTTCAATTGTTGTGGTAAAACATCCATTAGATCTTCGCTTGCTTCAATTTTTGGTTCGCTTGTCTGCCCCTACCTTTGCGGTGCCTCTAATTCTTCTCTCGACCACCCTTCTACTTATGAATTCACTATCTTTTAATCATACATTTGAATAATTTTGATTTGTTGAATGATATAGTTGTCTTTGATTTCATTGAATAAGGACCGATTAGAATGCAAAGGGAAGATTTTCAATTTATTTTTTTTGCGGTTGCTATTATAGTTTTCCCTATTGAGTAGTTCAATGTGCTATGTTATGATGGATCAAATTATTTAAATAGATAGTTTTGTGTTAATTATTCGGTTGTTGTTTGTGACTTTTAATATAAAGAGTTTATGCTCTCTTTTTCTTTGTGTCCACAAAAAATCAAATCCTTTTTTTTTTTTTTTTTTTTTGGAGGAGGATGAAATTATAAGTATGTTCATGTAGGGCGCTGTAGTAGTAGTCTTCACTTAATTTCTTGTTACAAACCTAGGCAAGGTGAGGAGTGTGTTCACGCCTTCTAGAGCACAACAATCATAACTTATGCTTAAGCTATTCTGTATGTGATCTTCAGTATAATTGCAGCCTATATTCTTGTTGTCTTTCTTCTTAATCCCACTTCAGTTTTTCAAAATCCTCACTTATTATCTGATTTTTTGACTTTCACTTGCATCATTTGATCTTATTTATTTTGTTTATGGTTTTACAATGAAAAGTACATGTTTCAGTCAATTTCTACTGTTATGGCTGTATGGAGAAGTGCAATCTTCTGTGTCCACTAACAGGGATGTGTACCATTCAGGTTCTGAGGATAATGGCAGGCAACTGTTGACAGACCGTTTTCCTAAAGAGTGCTCTGTGACTTATTCTAGCAGGTTTTGTTTCTGATCCTGAAATTTCATGTGTTGTTGTACAGTCTGGTTGAGCTTATTACACAAACTAATTTAGACCCCTGAATCTCTTTATAACTTGAGTTATTTTCATTCAGGGTTCTTGACAACCAATTTACTGGCTGCACTCAAAATAGTAGTGCTCAGGAGAATAAAGTGGTTAGTGCTTGTTTACTGCTCTAAAGTTGTCTCCTATTCATGATTGTTGAGAGTATTTTCTTACAGTCAGTACATTTTGGAATTTCAAAAGTTGAGGGTGAGTAAATTATCCTAATAATCTGGTTTTATTTGCTCTGCATTTCTTAAAATAATTTCCAAGAGCTTATCTGTTACTCAATTCTCTCACAATGAAGATGTTATGTTATGTTATCTTTTATTTTCCTTGGTGGGTGACTTTCTTTTATATGTCCTTACCTGTGCTTGTACTGAGATTGGTTACCTTGCCTGGATACACGTTTAAAGAACACCATGCGTTCTAATGAAGTCTATTTGTGCATAATGGGTTAGTGGAATGCATTATATATTAGGATAATAAAGTATCATGGTTTTGTGCATCATGGGTTAGTGGAATGCCTTATTAAGTATCTGTTTTTAAGTACTTTTGTAACATTTTTTAAATATTAGGATAATAATAGTCAATGCCTTATATTTAACCGTTTTATTTTAATTTAAAGCTGAACAATGAACTTCAATGACATCTGCATGATTGCATCAATCTCTATTAATTAAAAACCATTTTATTCCTGACTGTTTATATATATATATAGAAAGTGAGAACTGTGAGAAGCTAGCTAGGTAGGAAACAGTCCCAAATAGAAGCTGGAAAAAAAATAATTAGAAAAAGTATGTTAAGGAAATTAAATACCACAAATAAAAAATAATTAAATAGAGAAAAATAGGAGAACAGAAATTCACATATATTGCAAAGATTTGGGGAAGGCCTAATTGTCTTCCAAAGATCAAAATAGTGGTAGATAAGGATGATAATATTGTAAGTGGAAAAACTCAATTTAGTGAGTTCTTAGGAAGTTTGGCTAGAAATAGCACATATTGTCCTCTTGTGAAAGAAGCATGGAGTGAAGTGGAAAGTAAGTATGAGAAAGATATCATGGAAGTTATTAATGTGAGTTCTATTTTGCTACGTAAATTTGAATAGATTTCATAATATCTTAAAATTATCCCTATTAACTACTTTTTACTTGATTGTAGCAAAGATTTGATTTGCCTCCCCAACTAGCAAAATGGACATTGCAATCTATAGGGCGAAAATGGAGGACTTGGAAGGCAGAATTGAAATCAAAATACTATGATGCATCTTTACCAGTTAGTGAAGCAAAAAATAAAAAAGATGTAAGAGTTAATGAAGAACAGTGGAATGCGCTTTGGACTTACTGGGGAACTAATGATGCGAAGGTGATATTACTTCTTAATTTTATATGTTGCAAATTTTTATTAATTATTGATCAAACTTTATTTGTTTCAGAAACTAAATACTCATTGTAAGACTGCTAGAGAAAGTAAGAAGATGAACCACACTACTGGAAAGACATCTTTTGCTACTGTTCGAACACAACTGGTAATATATAGATATAAGTAGTTATTATTAAATTTATCTTTATAATATGTTACTCTAACATTAGGATTCAAATTCTCTTCAGGAAAATGAAAGTGGGCGCACACCAACTAGAGTAGAAATGTTTTGCAAAGTGTATAGTCATTCTGATGGAAGACCGTCAAGTGGAGTTGTGGCTAAAAAGTTGGTCAGTTATACAAATTTTAATCTTGTGATCGCTCTAATTGGTTTTATGATAATTTCATTATTTTTGTACAAATAGTAATGTGGATGTTATACAGGAAATGATGAAAGACAAAATGAATGAGCTATCTCCAGATCACGAAGATGGTGTTAGTAGAAATGATATATTTTCTCAGATTATGGGTAAAGATAAATCTGGATATGTGAGGTTGTATGGTGATGGTGTGCACCCGAATGAAACTTGGTCGAAGAGCGTTAGTCGCAGTAAGCTACTCCGTGATAACATTCGCCAGCAAACACAAATCAAAATGCTGGAAGAAAAATTCGAAGAAAGATTCCAAACTCAAGCTGCCACTATTGCTCTTTTGCAAGCTCAAGCGGATGCACGGCGTGGAAACAATGAAACAACAGAAAGTCCCAGAAATATACCTGATAGGGGCAACAATATTATTTCAACCCGCAGTGCTCAAAGTTCAAATGGATTTCGGGTAATTTTTCTTGAAGGATATTTAATTTGCATGTTTAGAATTTGATTTTCGTTTTTAATTCTTTTCATTTACTTCTTTTCATATTTAGACTTGAGTTTTATAGTCATTATATTAGTTATACACGCATATTTAATTTCTCTACATTAAATTTGGCCTTTGATATATCTTTAGTGACGTGATGCAATTAGGCATAAAATTTAATGAAATATGATAGCATAATTGACCTTTAATATGATAACTAATAAATCTGGACTATTTGAATAATTTTTCCTTCCCATTTGATGAGTGTTTATCTATCTAAAACATAAGTACCTTCTAGTTAGATACATCGTTTTTTTTAGTAATTAGCTGTATGTGATTTGCATCCATAGTCTCCCATTCTTTGTTTAGTAATTAGCTGTAAGTGGTCTGCATTCTGAGCAGAACGAACATGCTGGGAAGAATCAGTTCAAAGTTCCTGAGGTAGACATCACAACCAACTTGTCTAATGGCACAACAAAAGATAGGATTTATTCTGAAGTAACAGCTCTGAGTCAACGGGTAATGAAACATAATACAGACAAGTGATATCAAACCTAATATTGAATTAGTCGTGTTTAGATCCAAATATTGTAACACACATAGTGAGGAGAAGCGAATTACTTTGACATAGGGGAGAATATGTTGGATTGATAACTCTGGAAAAATAATTGCACAGAACTTAGTTACTTTCCCTGCGGTAGCAATGCGTACTTCAGCCTCATTATCTCGAAGCAGCCAAACAAAAGCAGGCACCAGTTCCGTCTTTATTGAATATCAGTACATCTTTATTAGTTTGCATAAGAGTAGTGAGTTTAGCATATTGAAAATGAAAACACTAAAATGATCCTAGGAACCATTAAGTTAGCACCAGCATCTTTATTGCATCAAAGAGCACCAATACCTGGTAGCCTCCTGCCCAACTGCTTCACAAAGGTCATTAGTTGATTAGCAACCATGTACCTAACACACCAGGACTTATCCTGTATAAGCATATCAGATTTAGTGGATCTCACTCTGAAAATAGGTTTTGCTTATGCAAAAAAAGGATCCCTCAGCAGGCATAAAATTAGGCATAAAATTTAATGACATGATTGCATAAGCATAAAATATTACATGTTCATGCAAACTCTAGACAAACTATATTTTACTTTGAGTGCTATTTTCTTTTAATTTTTTGCTTTGCTAGTTTTAATACGTCTCAAATTATTGAATGAGATAGTTACATGAAAGATTGTGCATAATAGTAGTTCTTGAATTTATTGTGATTTTTAATAAACTTAATGTCTCTTCATCAGGTGGGGCGTGAGGTACTCCTCAAGAGTTTTTTTGATGTAAACAAAAATATAGCAAGAGGATATATACGCAGTATAGATCCGTTAGTTGTTCTTCATGGGTGTCCTTTAGGACCAAATTGGTTTGAAGTGGAAGTAAAAACTGTAATTGATGGTGATGAGCACTTGATCCGACCATTCTATCCATTAGAGACCATTCAAGATGCACTTGGTGCAAGTATCGCTTGGCCTAAACATTTGGTAAAATATAATTTTATTATGCATTTTCATTTTAGTTTGAGCAAGCTAGGTTTCTTATTATCCAATGTTAATTATTGAGCATTTATATGTTTATTATTGTTTTCTTAACAGGTTTCGGCGTACTATGAGAAATGATGAAGACAGTTTATTTTGTTTAGTAGTATTCCATTCAATATATTGAATTACAATTTCTTTTTGTTATATTAACTTCAGTTTAGTAGTCATATTTTTATGTACTCCTTTGTTTTGGGGAGTTATTGATTGATCAATAAGTTTAGAATGCATCACATTAGTGTTTTGTGACTTGATAATCATTTGTTCAGGTTAATTGAAGAAATTTATGGGTTTTTATTTGTTTGATTTCTCTGTATAATATTTGAAAGTTATTTGTTAATTTACGTTTAGTTTAATTCGAGTCCGATTTAAACAGTCTGAAAAAAATCAGCTTTGATGAGTATGACCTTTACATGACAATATATGGTGTTAGTAAAACTTTTTTTCCATAATAATAAGCATATTTAGATATATATACACCGCAGCAAAAGGTGTGAGCAAAAATAGTTTTATTGACAATAATAGTTGTTATTTTATGTATTTATCCAAACATACTAATATGTGAATTAAAAGTTATTTACCAACAATTAAAGTGTGAGGAAAAATATTTGTACTTACAGCAGTGGTTGTTAGCAAATTAGTTTTAGTGTCAAGAATGGTTGTTAGTTAAGTACTTTTCCTAACAGTTAAATATGTGATGTAAAAGTTATTTACTTACAGTGAAAGTTGTTTCATTAAATTCATTACCCAACATGTTATCTTGACACCCTCTACTGTTATTATAGGACTACAATCTATCGTGACACTTCTTTAGACAACAGTATATGATAGTGTCAGCATAGGTAAATGTGTCACAATAGTTTATAATTAACGACATATAATCCTGTCAGGAAAAACCTATTTTGTAGTAGTGAGTGTAGCTCCCACTTCTAAGTTCTTTCTTTATCGTCTACTTCATGCAGTCCTTTCCACAACTTAGTAAATGATTTAACGTTGTCTGTTACTCCACTTTTCTTGTTCCATTCCAATGACACTAGCTTTTTTCATAAAATTTCAGCTTAGGTGGACCGACTTCAGTGGCGAAGGCAGGATTTGCCGACTGTGGGGGCTGATCCGCCGGTCATCACGCCAAACCATACCTAAACAAAAATTATATCATACAAACAACTTGAAAAGAGTGAAAACGACAACTACAAGAACACTTTTTTTTTACTAACTGTAATATACAATAAATAAATTTGATACTTATTTAGTTACAAGAAGAATGAGATAATTGATATCTCCGTGTAGCCATGCTCTGATACCGTTGCAAAATTGCTTCTGTTTCAATATTTATAAAAATGCCTTTCTCGATGTAACACACCAAACAATCCGTAAGAAATTTATCTCCCATTGTGTTGCGTAAATCAATCTTGATAATCTTCATCGCAGAAAAAGACCTTTCAACAAAAGCTGTTGTGACCGGTAAGACCAATGCTAACATAATAAGTCGATAAACCAAATCGAAAGAATTGTTACACTTCAGCTCAACCATCTTCTTTGCAAGAGCTCCAATATCACAAAGACCACTGAAAGCAGGCTCTGATAAAACATAACGGTGGTATGTGCGAAGTTGTGGTCTTAGATTGCACAGATCAGTCGTGGAGAAATCTTGTGAATATAACTCAGCTAGATGAAATATTTTCTCATGATCAAACTTGACAAATGAATTGATGGGATCAAGACATGATATGCACATAATTAACTCTGAGTTGGACTCATTAAAGCGACTGTCTATTTCTTGACAAATAACATCAACAACCTAAGATTATAAAGAAAAATTATAATAGTTAATAGTTTATAATTTAAAGATTTTTTATAAATTTAAGTAAAAAAAATGTACCTGTAGAAAAATATCCACACGAAAATGGTGGAGATGAGTCCTTTTTTGGCCATCAACGGTCTTTCTTCCTCGACCCGGAATAATATCTTCCATCTTAGGCACAGGAATTTCATGTTGGGAACAAAATTTGGTGACTTCTTCCAATAATATATCCCAACCATCGTTCCTAAATTCTTTCAACTCATCTTTCAATACTTGAATCAATTGCATAGCAAAACCAATGTTCTGATTCTTATGTTGTAGCACCTGTGATAGTGTATTTGTCATTCCTAATAAGTGTTTCATTAGTTGACCAATGAACACAAACTCAAAACTTTCCATCTTATCAATCAAATCAAGAGCAAGACCTCGACTCTTCAAATCATTGCCATCTTCAAACACAGTGTGAAGCACTTCTTTAACTGGATTCCACAAATCAAAAAGTCTTGCAATTGTGTTGAAGTGAGAACCCCATCTAGTATCACCAACTCGAGCTAAACTCATTTCTTGGTTCATTCCCCTTCACGTATGAAGTTCACCACTTTCTATACGTTTTACAAGATCATCATATTGTCGCTGCCTCAAATCATCTCTTCTTTTACATGAAGCTCCAGCAACAGTCACAATCATTGAGAGATATTCAAAAAAGCTACACACATATCCATTTTGGCTCACATTAGCTACAACAATCAACTGAAGCCGATGAGCAAAACAATGAACGTAGTGTGCATGCTCATTTTCTTTTAAAATGAGTGCCTTAAGTCCATTAAATTCATCACGCATATTAGAGGCTCCATCATAACCTTAACCCCTAACCCTCGACATTGACAATTCATTCCTCGCAAAAAAATCATGAATAGAATTCTTCAAAGATTGTGCAGAAGTGTCACTAACATGCACTACTCCAATAAACCGTTCTATCACTACCCCTTGACTATTCACAAATCTCAAAACAATAGACATTTGCTCTTTCACTGAACTATCACGAGCTTCATCAATTAAAAGAGAAAAACAGTTGTCTGCAATTTTGGCTAAAATGTGACTTCTCACCTCAGTAGCACATGCATTGATAATTTGCTTCTGAACGGTCGAAGAAGTTAGTTGACTATTTCCCGGAGCATTTGAGTTCATAATCTTATTTACCTCTTCATTTCGCTCACAATACCATTTTATAAGCTCAAGAAAGTTACATTTATGAATGGATTCTGTTGATTCATCATGTCCACGGAAAACTAATCCCTGCCCTAGAAGAAACCGAACTACATGCACAACTGCAGTCAATCTAAGACGATAATCAACCTCCATTTGGCCACTTTTTCGATGCATTACATAATCTATATTATGCCTTTGATTATTATATCCAAAACACTTAGTTTTGGCATAATTATGTGGACTATCTATCAATCCCTCATGAGCTTGAAACTTTTCTATTGCTTTTTTTCCAATTTCTAAACCCATTTTTAGTAAATGCATTATCCCCATGTTTATGGTCACTCTGAGCAAACAAATAACACCATAAACAATCTGCAGCATCTTTAGACACACTGTATTCCAATCAATCAAATTTCTTGAACCAGTTATCTTGAAATGATCTATAAATCTTACTAAATTCGCTCGTAGGATATGAATGCCCATATGGTTGGCAAGGGCCTTTGGCCAAATATCGTCTCCTCAATTCATCTCTAATATCAAAATGATAACTATCAATTGGTTTCCGTAATGCCGGGTCACCAATAACATCTTCATTTGATAATTCAATCTCTACTCAAACTCTTTTTCTACTATCAATAGAATTATCATTGTCATTAGTTGAACTCTCAACAGTAGATTTAGAACCCTTGTCAAGTTTATGAAATAATTTATCCAATGTGTTTTTTCCCCTAAAATGATCAAATTCAATGTAGTGAATCATATAATCAAAATAGGTAACAAATCATATATATATTTACAATAATTAACAAATCACTTGACAAAGTAACAATTTCAATCAACAATAAAGATTTGAGATTCCAAAAATAATCATATTTTGTAAATTACCTTGTCATTTGTAGTGCTCGATACGAAAATAGATACTAAAATCTGTCGAATTTGTGAATCAGTAAGGAGCATCCGTCAATTTTGAAGATGGATCAGAAATTAAAAATGGAGGATGTGATTAGAGTTTTTTTTTCGCTTCTCTTCGCGGCTGCAAGTCTCCGTCTTCCTCTCAAATTGAATTGAGTTCTAACCTTTTTTTTATTTAATCAGATTGGGCCAAATAAACAAAGATTGTTGGGCTTGTTTTTAAATTAAAGTGGCCTGAATTCTTTTTTTCTTTAATGCTGGCCGTGTATTTTTAAAAAAATGGTATGACAAATTGGCAATATATAAAATGGGTAAGGGACACTAAGAGTTAATGGGCTGAGGGGGCTAACATGTTAAATATAATATATATGTATGTATACAAATTTAAACATATACATATAAAAGAAAATTTTCTGGATTGCTGTGGGGTCGGGCGCCCCCCCCCCCCAGCCCTGGGGTGGCGCCGCCCCTGACCGACTTGGTCGATTTGCATATTTGTCCATAGGTCTTTTTATCATCCATCACATTTGTGCTTTAAGTAGAGCTGATTCTATTTTTTATTCCCTGAGTAAGGAAATATTTTGGAGTTGTTACTTCTCGGGTGGCAACTATCCAACAATTGACGTTCCCATGACATTATCTTCTTTCATAAAATTTCAGCTTGGGTGGGAGGCGTAGTACGCACCGACTTAGTCGGTCTTTTTATCATCCATCACATTTGTGATTTAAGAAGAACTAATTCTATTTTCTTACTCCCTGAGTAAGGAAATATCTTAGAGTTATTACTTCTCCGGTGGCAACTATCACGGGTGTATACCAACAATTTACATTTTTGAGAGGAACTCAAACTCGCACGTCCAGTTGAAGGTCAATGTGGTGTGTCCACGCTTCAAGCCAGAAGAAGTTCTTGATTGCAAAGGACTTTGTTAAGTACATAAGTTAGGGAGTCCTAACTTCACACAAAATCATGGTCAAAAGTGAAGGATTGACCCCCACTTATGTACCCATCCACACTGGGGTGTGAATCTAATGTGGGACAAAGCCCACACCATAACAATCCATCCCCTTCAAACCGAATGTCCACGAATGGGAGAGCAGGACAAAGCCGACACCATAACAATCCATCCCCTTCAAACCGAACGTTCACGGATGGGAGAGCGGGGCCTCACCACCATGATGAGCCCTCATCACCACGACGGGGCCTCTCGCTCCCCTCAGCATTCATGCCCCCGATGGGTCTAATCCCCACCCCTTTTTTTCGTGGAAGGTCCGGCCGACAGATCGGACCAAATTATTAGGCACATAAGTAAGAGAGTCCTAACTTCACCCAAAATTATGGTCAAATGTGAAGGATTGACCCCCCACTTATGTACCCATCCACAGTAGGATATGAGTCCAATGTGGGACAAAGCCCACACCATAACCTAACTTCACCAAAAACCATGGTCAAAGGTGAAGGAATGACCCCCCACTTATATACCCATCCACATTGGCGTATGAATCCAATGTGGGACAAAGCCCACACCACAAGAGAATTTGCAAGTGCGCTAGTGAACGTAGCATTCACCAACTAGCAATAGACCGTTGACATTTTTGTAATTGATAGTTTAGTGATTCCAGACTGCGAGAGAAAGGACGGTTTGGTCTGAACCTCTATAAATTCTGGTGTTATTTACTGTTTACTTTAAGCTTTCAGCGCTAGATTTAAAACCCAAAATATCAAGTGTTGGAGTATATTACGAAATATTTCTATTCTTATCACATAGCTTGCCTTACCCATATCTTTCATTTCAAAGTTACTAGAAAGAAAAGTCTTCATTTCATGAAGAAGACCAAGATCATTATTTGCAAGCAAGATATCATCAACATACGGTATCAAAATATAACCTTACTCCCACAAACTTTGAAATATATACACCCATCAACAATATTTTCCTTAAATCCAAAGAAAACAATATTATTATTTAACTTCAAATACCATTGGCGGGAAGCTTGTTTGAGACCGTATATTGATTTCTTTAATTTGCATACTATGTGTTCCTTTCCCTTAATTGCAAAACTCATTGGCTGGTCCATGTGAACATCCTCCTCTAATTCTCCATTAAGAAAGATAGTTTTCACATCCATTTGATGTAACTCCATATCATAATGAGCTACTAGCGCCATGATAATTCTGAAGGAATCCTTTCCTGAGACATGCGATAATGTCTCTTTATAATCGATTCCATCCTTTTGAGTAAAACCTTTGGCAACAAGTCTGGCCTTGTACCGTTCGAGATTACCATGAGAGTCACGTTTGGTCTTGAAGACCCACTTACAACCATCTTTCTTAAAATCTTCTGGTAATTCTACAAGATCCCAAACACTATTATGTTCCATTGATTTCAACTCTTCTTTCATAGAATTTAACCATTCATCAGAATTATCACAACTCATGGCCTGTGAAAATAAGACTGGACCATTATCATTAATACTTAAGTCAGTTTCTGACTCGTGTAAATATACCACATAGTCATTCGAGATAGCAGGTCTTCTTTGCATTTCAGACCTCCTTAATGCTATTTCTTGTGGTACTTATTTAATTAGTTCATCATTTGGTGGCTCAATTGTAAGTTCATCATTCAATTGCTCATTTCCACTATTATTCGGTACAACAGTTGGAGCAACATTCACTTTATTGTTAGATGTACAACCCAAAGGGACTTGTACTCTAACTTCATTAATACCCATAGTGCGTGGAGAAACATTACTCCCACTGTTTTCATCAATCTCAATGAACCTTGCATTTCCAGTCTCAACAATTCTTATACTACGATTAGGACAGTAAAAGATATAACCTTTTGACTTTTCTGGATAACCAATAAAGTATCCACTTATTGTCCTTGAATCCAATTTCTTTTCATGTGGATTATAAATTCGTACTCCTGCCTGACAACCCCAAACATGCAGGTGTCTTAAACTGGGTTTCCTGCCAGTCCACAGTTCAAAAGAAGTCTTAGGAACTGCTTTGCTAGGAACCCTGTTCAACAAATACATGGCAGTTTTCAAACAGTACATCCACAAAGATAAGGGTAAATCTGAATTACTTAACATACTCCTAACCATATCCATTAAAGTTCTATTACGCCTTTCTGATACACCATTTTGTTGTGGTGTACCTGGCATTGTATATGATGGGTTTTGAAATCCCTACAGTATATTGTGCACAAATGTCAAGTTTCTGGAGGAGTATTGCAAATGGACCTGGGTGTTGGCTAGTTTCATCATACCTTGCGTAGTACTCACCACCTCTATCAGACCTGATGACTTTAACCTTTCTGTCTAATTGTCTTTCTATTTCATTCAAGTAGATTTCCAAGACATCTACTGCTTGTGACTTTTCATGCAATAGATAGACATAGCCATAACGTGAATAGTCATCAATAAAGGTAATGAATTACTTTTTCTTTCCAAAAGATTGAACATCAAAAGGTCCACATATATCAGTATGCACAATTTCAAGAAGCTGAGTGCTTCTTGTGGCTCCTTTCTTTATGTGTTTTGTGTGTTTTCATTTAATACAATCCACACAAATATTCGGGTCTGTAAAATCTAAATCAGGAAGGACTTCATTCTTTACAAGTCTTTCCATTCTTTCTCTAGAAATGTGACCCAAACGCTTATGCCACAATAAAGCAGAACTTTCATTCACTAAACCACGTTTAGCGCCAACATTATGATGCAGAGTTAAAACAGTTTCAGAATACAATCCATCCAATCTCAGTTTATATAAACCAGCACATAGAATACCAGTACCAATGAGATGATTATGCTTAAATAAACTGAAACATCCATTACCAAAATTGAAGGAGTATCCAGTAACATCAAGTTTAGATAATGAAACTAAATTCCTAGATAAACTAGGTACATAAAGAGTTCCCAATAAATCTAAATGATGTCAAGTGTCAAGGATTAAACGATAAGTTCTGATTGCTTTCACTCGAGCTTTCATTCGATTCCCTATGAAAATGAACTTCTCATTCGGGCTTATGGTTTGGATTGTAAGGAATCTCTGCATCGTATTAGAAACATGAGTAGTACATCCAGAATCAATCCACCAAGTATTATGTGGAACTTCAGTTAAATTTGATTCGAAACATACATAAGCATTAAGCTTATCTTTCCTTTCGAACCAAGCCTTACGTTTCGGACAATCTTTTTGGATATGTCCAGGCTTTCCATAGAAGTGACTAATATGGGTCTTTGATTCTTTCTTCTGGATCTTACTAGAAGCCTCATTGATCTTTAATGGTTTCTTATCCTTACCATGTTTCTTCATGAATTTCTTTCCAGCTCCATCATTACATTGGTGGCTCACATAATGGACTGAATGACTTCCCCAATTCTTTAGCCTCGTTTCCTCTTGCACCAACATACTGTGCAATTCATGCACATTTCATTTATCTTTCATGGTATTATAGCTCATTTGAAATGGGTCATATTCAGTTGGTAACGAGTTAATTATAAACTGCACTGAGAAGTTATCATCCACAGCCATTCCCAAGGTCTTAAGCCTTGCTGCAATGTTTGTCATTTCAATGACATGTTCATGCATAGTACGTGAACCATCAAACTTCATGGTGGTCAATGTACTCATTAATGTCCCAGCAGGAGACTTATCAGCTGTTTGAGAGCGCTTTCCCACAAACTTCATAAATTCTTTAGCACTTTCAGGTTTAGGGAGAGTTGTCTTAATATTGTCTGCGACAATCATTCTCATGAACATTAAGCTCAATCTGTTAGAACTTTCCCAACTTTTAAAATAGGCTTTCTCTTCATCGTTGCTAGCATCAGTAATAGCAACGGGCTTCTCTTCCATAATGGCAAGGTCAAGATCTATCACACCAAGGTGGAACTGAACTTGTTCACTCCAATCAGAGAAGTTAAGCCCATTAAAAATTTGGAACAGACGAGACATGAGAACTTATATTATTGGGAACAATTGTTGCATAATAAAATTAAACATAAGTTTTGAGACATAAAACACATGCTAAACAAACAATCCACTTAAACAAACAATTCATGTATATTGGTGATCTCCTTTGGGCGATACACCAACACACAACAATTCACACATAATGATGCTAACAATTTAAACTATTATTTGACAATACAACGAGTACCAATTGAGTTTATTTACTATCTTGGGATACATAAATAAACCAACAGTACAAGTCAATTGTACACATTTATATTCATTATTATAAAGACAAGCAATCAACCTTTGGGCGATCCATAACTGCCTTATAACAACGAATTTCAATGTACCCATAATCCAATACATTCAATTAGCATCCATCATTCTATGGAAATTGAATAAATAATCAGGAATCAAATAACCATACAAGTTTGACCACTTTGGTGATTAAAAAACTTCCATAATATTTGATACCATTATTTTATTATTCTCTACTAATAATAAAACATACAGGCATGAATGAATCAACTTTAATGCAAAATAAGTCGAACATTAAAAATATGCCAAATCTATTCATATTTCCATAATAACTTGAATTATGCGAAACTAATGCAAACAGAATTCTTAAATAATGATCGAAAACTGAGACTAATAAATTCACAAAACTTTATCTCATCTTAATTCGATCATAGACAATAAATTATTCAATTTAATTCTTGTTTGCAATTACTAAATAATAGATCTCCAAATTCAGTAGTATCATAACCACATGCGATACAAATTGCAACAACAAAGCAATTATTTCTTTTAGTTGCGAAACACGTTAGAGTTCATAAATCAAAATTAACGTAATTAATTTCATCAATTTCAAGGAGATATCGTTCGACTTTATCAGCACAAATTCGAATCGCATCACAAATTCAATTATATAGATATGCTGAAACATTAAGTTCAATCAACAATTTTGAATCTAAACGGCAGCGAAAATAATTAATACCAATTTCACGATTAAGATTCATACGAGAACATTAATGGAGAATCATAAATTTCATAATCTGGCTCTGATACCACATGTAAAATCATTCATGTGGTTTCCTTTAAATCAGTAAAATAGAAAACTTACAGGATCTTGAAATCAGCATCACAGAATTAAGAATTGCAGAAGACTAGTGTTTCTCTTCCTTGACTTCTATTCATTTTCTCCCACGTTCGTGATGGCGGTTAGGGTTTGAAAGAAAACTATTATGTCAGGAATTGAGGACTAGTCCTTATTTATAGGGTTAATATATATCCCATATAAAATTGATATTCCCATCAAATATCAATTAATATCAAATCTGCTCCAGATATCCCATATATTATCTAGACTTATCCAATAAGTAATTTATTTATCAATTAATCCATAATAAATATATCACACACATAAGATATATCTTACAACATTTGCATCTGATTTGGCTAAGGCACATCATTCTGCAAGGGAGGAAATCGAAGGATTAAGATAATACTTGTCAGCTAAACTTGCATAACTCACTCACTACTAACCAATAAGCTTAAGAAATAACGAGCAGATTTTATCTCAGCAGGTAATAAATATCAGCAAAATAGAACTACAGAATATTCACTAATTACAAATGTTTATTCCTCTAGAATACAGCCAAATACGAACACATTAAGTTTATACAAATGTCCGAAAAAGAAAGTAAGATGCAAAACATCATTAGAATATGTAAATGAACTTCCTAAAACAAAGAAAATAAAATAAGCAACACGAAAGAAAATAAAATTACAAGAAAATGAAAATTGAGCTGTCTAATTTATAATGTCTTGATCATTTGACAATCAAATTAACCCAACAATCATGGTTGCTTCAAATTGGTAGAGGTCTTTCGATGGTGCTTCACTCGTTTTTGCTTCTTGTAGTCTACACAAACCGCCGCCGTGCACTCATTGCCCT
Organism: Plectranthus barbatus; assembly: GCA_026898455.1. NCBI lineage: Eukaryota > Viridiplantae > Streptophyta > Magnoliopsida > Lamiales > Lamiaceae > Plectranthus > Plectranthus barbatus. Next base: position 72,510 of record JAPKLW010001901.1, on the reverse strand, counting down.
CTTGTTTTCAGTTACAATCGAAAATCCTCCTTTCATGTGGATCAGAAACTTATTTTCTGCTACTTCTAGATCATCAATAATAAGAATGATTCTCATTCTCGACTTCTCAATCTGTCAATTAAAATATCATTGAAATATTAGAAACCAAACAATTACAATTCAACGGCATCCATGCTTGAATCTTTTAAGTGTGTCAATTGTGTGCAAAAGTTATTAGATCTCCTCCAGGCAAAATATAAAAAGTGTTAGAAAATTTGTTAGAAGTTTTCTAATGTTATATTGTTTTGGTGGGTCAAAGTATGTATAAGTTATATTAGCTTGTCTCTAGATAGTTTGAGTATAGTCCAAAAAAAAATGTAAAGTCTTATATAGGCTTTATATCGAGTTATAAGCTGGAACTAATCTAAAAATCAGACTAGTTAATCAGTCTGGAAGCAGAAAATTCAACAGACTAAAGTTTGAGCCGAACTCACAAGTCTGTGAAATATAAGTCTAACTGATAAATTTGGATTTCATCAAGTATGGATCTAGCAAGTATGGTCCAAATCAGTACATCAAACTTACCAATATAGGGAGGATGACGTCACCAGCATGGACTTGCAAGTATGATGGCACCGGCATGAATTTCCAAAGTCCCTATCCGAGCGCAAAGAGACAAGAAGAATCAATTAACGAACGTACAGACAAGTACAAAATTTAAGGATTGAAGATTCCTTATGTTATAAATTAGGAATGTACAAAAACTACAATGCTAGAATTACAAGATGATTTATGAATATATCACAATATGAGCTAGAATAGGCTAGAGGATATGGGCCTTAAAACCCCCTCTCCCCTTAAACTCAAGGCAGATTCAAAGCATTGAGTTTTAGTAAATGAAGCTGATGATGCTCTCGAGTTTGTGCTTTGGTGAAGAAGTCTGGAAGTTGTTGTTATGAAGAGCTATAGTTTTTTTATGATAGTGAGATCGAGTAAATGAAGCATCAACACCAATATGCTTTGTAAGTTCATGTTTCACCGAATTATTGGCAATTTGTATGGCTCAGTATTATCACAAAGAAGAGGTGTTGGTGTAGCACATGAAATACCAAATCAGCAAGCAACCAACGAAGCCATACAATCTCTGAAGTGGTGGTGGCAAGGGCTTGAAGTTCTGCCTCTGTACTGGACCGAGATACACCTGCTTGCTTCTCGGACTTCCATGTAAGAGGGTAAGAACCAAGAAAAATGTAATATCCAATGATAGAACGATGATCTGTTGGATCACTTGCCCAAGTAGAGTCTGAGTAAGAATGAAGCTGAAGCTTACTATCTCTAGCATAAAAGTGTGATGGAATAGGGTCATTCGATCATGGAACAACGATTGTAGACATTTGTGATGGGTGGTCTGGAAGGAGTAGGATCAGGAAGTGTGATGGAATAGGGTCATTCAATCATAGAACGACGATTGTAGACATTTGTGATGGGTGGTCCGGAAGGAGTAGGATCAGGAAGTGTGATGGAAGTAGTAGGATTAGGTTGAGTGTAACAGATGGAGTAGGGTCATTGGTGGTGGGTGTGATGGAAGGAATAGGATCAGGAATGAGTATAATAGAAGAAGATGGTGGAGTATCATCAGTAGTAGATGAAATAGGAGGAAGATACATAAAAGATGTAGACTCAATGGGAGAATATGAGGTTTGAGTAGAGGAGACATAAAAGAAATGACAGTTCTCAACAAATGTCACATCACGAGAGATACGTATGCAATGAGATGATGGATCATAACAACGATAATCCTTATGTTTGGGACTATAACCTAGAAAAACACACTCCAAAGATTGAGCAGTTAACTTTGTTCGCTCACGGGGTGTAAGCAAAACAAAACACGATTGTTTTGACAAACCAGTCCTCCGTTAGCATTTTGGACAGGATTTTGGCGTTAAGATCTGCAACAGAGTAGGTCCTATCCAATGCCTTGAGCTCACCGACGATGGTGTTCAATCTTTTCTCCATCGCTCTTATCGTCTCTCCAGGTTGCATCTGGAATAAATCGTATTTAGCGGCACACACTTGCAACTTGTTGCGTTTCATCTAATGAGTCTTGTGGCAAAGTGTGTCGAGGTAGCTCCAGACTTCTTTAGAGTTGTTGAACTGCAGAACTTCCTCCACTAGAGCATCCGATAGGGAAGATAGAATGGCTTCGAGAGCTATGAAATCAAGTTGATTCCTACTCTTGTCTTCTGGACTCCACTCGTCGTATGGTTTTTCGAAGGTTCTCACACGTTCAGTTCCAAGAGGTGGAAAAACCTTGGTAATTTTTATTGGTCCGCTTTCCAATACCTCTACCATTTTTGGATGGACGCTTTTCAACTAAATGGAAGACCTCTTCTTCCACATCTCATACTTTTCTCGATTGTACGGTGACAACTTTATCATGTTCATCATGATTATACCTAAGCTTATAAGATAAGACAAGAAAAAAAAATGTGTGCAAGGAAAGGATACCAGTCCTAAGCAACCTTAGTTTAAAAACGCCTAGGCGGTCTGATGCACATCGAGAAGGGGTATTCCGCCTTTTTCCCTCCGATGCGCGCGGTTTGGCTGTTGCGGCCTGATGCGCGGCGATGCGGGCTGAGGTGACCGAGGCGCGATGCGGTGCGATGCGGCCGCATCTCTGAAGGTAGGCGTTGGTTTAAAAAAATTGGAAGATTAAAACCCTAATTCCTAAAAAATTGAAATACCCAAACCTAATCGAAACCCCCCCCCCCAACCTTCGTCCTTCACTTGCGCTGCTGCCCACCTCAATCGCAGCCCAATTCCTTCACTTGCGCTGCTGCCCACCTTGCGCTGGCGGCAGACACTCCTGCTCGCGGCGAACGCTCCTGCTCATCCCTTCGGCTGCTCGCCCGCGCTCCTGCTCATCCCTTCGGCTGCGATGCAGCCAACCTGCTCGGGTGCTCGCCCGTTTCTTTCCTTACTTTGCTTGTTTGCTTGCTGCGCCGCTGCTGCTAACTTCCTTGCTGCTCGGTCTCTGCTCCATTCTCTCTCGTCCTCCGGCCTGCGACTGCGTCTTCTTCTCTCTCTGTCTGCAACTGCTCCATTTCTTGCCTCTACAGTCTGCCCAAGGTATTAACAATTGAAATCCAAGTCCTGCTTTGAGCTTTCCTTACAATTGAAATCCAAGTCCTGCATTGAGCTTTCCTGCTATAATTATACACCCTTTCTTGCTATCCAATTTACTATCTAATTTATGTTTCTTATTTATTGGTGCATAAATTATTTATTACTAGGATATATATATATATATATATATGTATGTATGTATTTTGTTTGATATTTGTATTTATAATATTGAAATTGTGCATTTAAATTATAAAATATGAAGTATATATAATTTATACAAATTTTTTTAGAAATGGTCGCCTCATTTCGATGATGCGCTCGCATTCGCATCTCGCATCACCGCCTCAGATTTTTTAACCTTATCGCATCGCACTGCCTCGTGCTTTTTTAAACTAAGTAAGCAACTCAAAACGACCAGCCTGGAAGGACTGACCGCTCTGATACCACTTGTTGGTCCCAGTTTTATCAGAGTAGACTTAAATGCACAACGGAAATGAATATATTTGTTTCGAAAAACTTGCACATATCCAAGATGATAGTGACGAGTCAGCTTGGTTCGTCAAATCTTTGCTTCAGGTGCTTAATGTCAAGTATGCTTAGAGTTAGTTTTTCAGATCATACTGCACCAATTGAGTGTTGAGTTTTAAAGGAAAGTAAGCTGACAATATGAAAGAAAGTAGTAAATGACAAAATGAGTTTATAGTGCTTCTGACTCTAAAGATCCTACGTCCACTCTTCAGACACAAGTCTGGAAATCCACTAAGTGTTGAATTTACAAGGTGCTCCTACGATTTATCACTTGCTCTATCACTTGCTGAAGAATGCTTCGTCCTTCAGTCCACAAGCTCACTCGCATGGTCCTTTGTTCGTCCTTCACTTCGCAGCTCCTTGGAGTGTGGGCACAACACACAGCCTCCTCGTCGCTGGGATGGGGTGTTTATAGTTTCTCCAAAACTTCAACACGATGGCAAATTGTCTGTAAGAGTCAGAGTACAAGCGTACTTGACTGTTGTAATCTTTCTTTGAGAGAAAGATTACCGAGAGATAACTCAAGAACTTAGAAGTTCTGAGTCTCGTTTTCACAGAAGTGGCACACGAAAAGCTTTAAAGTCTCGAACGATCATGTTGATAGTCTAACAGAGTTTTAGCTCTTTGAAAATTCGTAAGCTTGGTAAATGTTCGGTATTGGTACTCGCCACGAATTCTGTAACCTTCTTCTGTTGGAATTCTTTGATATTTATAGCCGTGAGGTTGAAAGTTTGAAATAAATGTCCGTTAGAGATAGATTGGATGATGTCCAATCGAATGACTCTGTTGACTATTGCACTAGGCGGGTAGGAGGTGCTTTTTTCAAATATTTTGCACCTGCTCCACTCTATCTAACGGCGATAGTAACTTTTCGTCTTTGTGTCAGAACGACAGTATCTTCAGTTTGAGGAATCTTGGATTGGTTGTTGAACAAATTTTGTGTATCTCAAAGGAGCACCGGGACGTGGAATTGTTTATGCTGATCATGGTCATAAAAGAATCGAGGCTTTCACAGATGCTGATTGGGCGGGATCTAAAGAAGATCGTAGATCGATTACAGGATATTGTATCTTTGTTGGAGGCAATCTGGTTTCATGGACAAGCAAGAAACAACAAGTTGTTTCGCGATCAAGTGTTGAGTCTGAGTATAGAGCTATGGCTAAAGCTGCTTGTGAGATATTGTGGGTAAAAGAACTTCTCTATGAAGTGGGATTGAAGTTTTCAAAACCAGCTAAGTTGTGGTGTGACAATCAAGCTGCACTACGTATTGCGTCTAATCCTATTTTTCATGAAAGGACTAAGCATATTGAAATTGATTGTCACTTTGTTCGTGAGAAGATTCAGAAGGGTCTCATATGTACAGGATATAGGAGGACAGAAGACTAACTTGGAGATAACATTACTAAAGCCTTGAATGGTGCCCGAATTACTTATCTTTGTAACAAGTTGGGCATGATTAACATTTATGCTCCAACTTGAGGGAGAGTGTTTGATTATTAATACTCCATATGTCCCATAAAATTAGTCTCATATGGTTTCGGTACAATAACCAAGGAGATAGAGATAAGAAAAATTAATAATTTATTAGTATGAGTGGATTACTTTTCCATTTTTGGTAACTAGACTATTATATGAGACGGACAAAAAAGAAAAATTGAACTAATTTCATGGGACAGAGGGAGTAGTATATTTGTAAATATAGCTAGAATTCAGATTGATTGATTTTACTTCTCTAGAATAGATTTGTCTTCTTTTATATATAGGTGTAATATCTTGATCAATAATATATGAGAATTTCCCATCCATTACTTCTGTAACACCTTTAAAACTCAATACTCAAGTGTTGCAGTATTCTCTGAAAAACTGACTCTAAGCATACTTGACATTAAGCACTTGAAGCAAAGATTTGACAAATCAAGCTGACTCGTCACTATCAGCTTGGATAAGTGGAAGTTTTCCGAAACATACATATTCATTTCTACTGTGAATTTAAGTCTACTTTGATAAAATCAGACCAAGAAAAAGGCTACAAACTTTCCCAACAAACAATATTATACCAAATTTGAATGTTTTTACATCATTCCAGGAAAATGGGAAATAACTGTGTTGTCTGACTTGAATTCTTAATAACTTATTTTCCTTTATCATTAAAAATTTTCCACCAATCTATTCCTAGCTTTGTTTTCAAATATAATAATTTTAATTTCTTTAGCTTAATACAGGAGTAGATAATTTTTTTTAGAAAATTGCAACCACACAGCCTTATATTCGGGGATTTCTTCATAAATATTCATTTTATTTTTAAGAAATAAATAGTAAGTTTTTCTTTCACAAATACTTTCTCACTAACCTTCAACTGCTACTCTAAGAAAATGGAGAAAGACATTTAATGAATTTTTAGTTAATTATTGTGCATTATCTGAACGGCAAATTATAGGTGTAGATTCAGAATAACTTCATGTTTTGTTTTATGTTACGAAAGAATTATTAAGTTTCTTTTCTGACTATTATTGGCATGACTATTTAAGTCCTTGAATCAATTAAATCTTATCTACCATCTAAACTAAATGTCCCGAATATTAATTAGTCAAATTCCTTGTTGCAAACTGTGTTATTTGTTTTTGAAGTATGTAATATTATACATAACATACAGCAAGTCATATTCATTTATCTTTAACTCGTAAAAAGAAAATAAAAATAAACGGGTAGAGTTGTTCTGGTTTTCTTACCCCAGAAGGAAATTGATTGAACTTGAACTTCCTCATATCCAAAGGACTCTTGTACCTTTGATATTCTCTTCGCAGATGCTAAAAGGGATCTCCTGCAGTACTTTAAGTTGATTGTTTGAAGTGTTGGTATTTCTGCAAATTCCATGGGAATGCCCTCCATCTTCATGTTCGCCAGATGTAGGTGCTCAAGACATGGAAAACCACCATCATCTGCCACACAAGTCTCCATCTCACACCCATCAATCAACAAGAACTTTAGTTGACAAAACTCATCTGCCATTAGATTCCACATTTGGCCCTTAGCAGCACCGGTTTGCAGCTTGAGAACCTCAAGATTCGGCAATGAACCAACTACAGACATATATTCCCAAGGAATTTGACAATTACTTAAGCTCAGCTTTTTAAGTGAGCTTGGTAGGACAAAGTTTTCCCAAGTCCCTCTAAATGCTAGAAAAAGTGACTCCACTTTTTTAAGGGAGGCAAGACTGCTAAGACAAGAATATCCAATTTTCTCAATTGCATTGTAATGAATGCCCAATTTCTTTAGATTTGGGATCCTCTTAAGTATGTGCTCCCTGAATATAAAATCCTTGACTTTTGAAAGAGTCTGTAGATGTTGAAGAACTATGATGCTCTGACTTTCCCCTTCGTGTTCTAGGGGGTCTGGCAGAGTAATTCCAGGCATCTTCAAATGTCTAAGTTGTGGCATTTTCCAGATTTCAGATGGCAGAGAGACCTGCACTGAGAGAACTAGAGTTTGTAGATTCCACAGCAAAGATATCATGGATGGTGCAGCATGCAGCTTCGAGGAGTAAATGCCGCAAGAAATATACCTTGAGTTAAATTGTTGAAGAATTTCCTCCATGGAATAATAATCAACCACATTCAGTATCCTCAGTAAATTAAGCCTACGAGCAACGCATTTTATTGACTCCCATCTAGAGTAGCTCAAGAAAGAGCAATTAAGTGCCACTGATCCCAAAACCTTGTGCGCCTTCTCATTTGCTATGCCTGTATGAATACTCAGACGGCGCTCACTTTCAATGAGAGATGAAATGGGGGGACCATCAAGCTTAGGAATGCATAGAAACTTCTCTCTTCTAACTTCTTTCGTACAAAGATCCCTTATTAGATCATGAATGCTACAAGTCTTTACTTTTCCAGTGAGCCCTCGCGTCTTGTGCATAACAAGATTTCTATTGAAAAGATCCTCAAGATAACCTTCAGCAACTTCTTCTCAGGTTTTACCACTCGCTGCTTTGATAAACCCCTCAGCAACCCACAACCTGATGAGTCGTGACCTGTGGATTTCAACATTTTTCGGAATCACAGCTAGATATAGGAAACAGGGCTTCAAATATACTGGAAGTTGACTGTAACTCAATCTCAGTATTTTCATGCACTGCTTATCATTTTCATCATTTGCAGTAGAAGTTACATTTTGTTCAACATACTCCCAAAAAGCTTTTGTTTTTTCTGACTTTGCAAGAAGCCTACCAATCACAACAAGGGCTAAAGGAAGTCCACTGCATTCTCTAGCAATGCTTTTCCCAATGACCTCTAGTTCATTGGGAAAGTATTCTTTTCCAAAGACCTCAAGCATTAGAGCCCAACTAGTTTCATTGCTTAGAAGACCTAATTCATAAGGTTCACAAGATTTAATGTCTTTTGCCAAGTTCAATAGTCTTGTAGTTACCAAGATTCGACTTCAATTGCTGTTATTTGGCAGGAACCAGCTTCAATATCCCACATATCATCCAGTACTACAAAATACCTTCTCCCAAATAATTAATCTCTCGCCAATAATACTCTGGAGATACACTAACCCAAGCACGAAAATCAAAGCGTTCAACAATTGTATACATGAGTGGCAAGAGTAGTCTTACCTATACCTCCCATCCCAACCACAGAGATGATTTGAAGATCAGAGTCGTCAGTAGCAAGGACGGTCCTGATTTGATTCAAGTGCTCATCAAATCCTATCATGATATTATTGCCACCCAGAACAGAACTTGATGAACTTGCTTCCATGGTATTTTCAGGCCCCGCATCTTCCACGACTTCCCTGGTTCTAATCTTGTCCGCCTCTTCTCTTATGGAATCAAATCTTTTGATTAATTTGCGTACAGCTTTCCTCTTCAGGAGTTTTCGAGGAAAACAACCAGCAGAGCTCTTAATTTCTCCTGAATTTGCCTGAAATTCGTATTTCGCCTGAATTTGCCTCACCACATAGGATTCAATTACATCCTCCGCCTTGTAAGCTGCACACACAATCCGAGGCTCCAGATGTTCAATTTCATGGCTGGAGTATTCTTCAAGAAAATCGATGAAGCTACTAACTTGTTGTTGAAGACACTCAATTAATTCTGTAGGTATGAGAATATGATGGGAAGGAGGTGGGTGAAGGATCTGGTGTATGATATGGGAGAGGGAGCGAAAAGCAGACGCCATCACTCAGCCGAAATATGATTCATGGAATGGGCACTACCTTTTGATGGAGAATTAATCTTCAAAATCGGTGATGAGCTTCAACAAAGAGAGGATCACAGGATTCTGGAAAGCAACACCATTTTGCGAGAATGCTTCGCAGATCGAATCTCTCTCTTGTGATGGTGGTTCATTTATTACTCTCTCACTAGTATTTAATTAGGATCGAAATTATTTTTTAGATATTTAATATTAATTATTAATTTTTACATTTTATTTGAAAAATAGAATAGTCTTTATTATAAAACTTTGCAATTATTATTTCTTTAATTATTAAAAAAAACCTTGTCACTCTTTGATACTTATTATTTTATAATCAAAAAATAATAGTTAAAAAATATTAATATAATTGATTTAAAATTTATATATATATATATATATATATATATATATAATGATTTTTTATGTATTATTTCCATAATTAATAAGGAATCATGATTGTTTAATTTCATAAAGTTTATAAATTTAGTATAAATTATTACCCGTATGTACAATTATAAAATATTTTAAGTTTTTTTTTTTTTTTTGAATAAGTGTACATTAATTTTAAACTCACCCACTCACACACCCAAATGTCTCCCTGAGAAAACCTACGACCTCTCAGTCACAGGCAAGATGCTTTAACCACTACACTGAGCAAACATATTTTAAGTTTTTTATTAATTAACTAATTAGTTCAATTAATGTAACTAATTCTTTTCATTTATAGTTTATAGTTTTGTTTTAATAATATATATATATATATATATATATATATATATATATATATTGCTTAATTTACTAATCCATTTTTGTATGTCATAATGTTAATATTTATTATTATAAAAATAAAAATTAGGCATCATGTAACATACTAAAACTGATGTGTACAAATAAGATTAAATATATATTAAAATACAAATTATGTTATAATTAATTAACTTTAATAACCATAAATTGAAAATTAAAAAAATTACTCCCTCAATCACGTTTCATTAGTCCAATTTTTCATTTTTATCTGTCCCGCGGAATTAGTCCAATTTCCTAAAATGAAAAAAATTTCCTCAAACTAATAAAATATTAATTCCACTATATTCACAAATATTAGTAATTGTGTCAAAAATAAATTAAAATATTAATTCCACTATATTCACAAATATTAATAATTGTGTCAAAAACAAATGAGAGTAATGAGTATTATGAAGTGATGAAGAGCATTTTTAAGTATGTGAAGCGAACATTTCTTTCCAGTATTTATAAATTATATATTCATGATTTTATTTACAATTAATAATCACCAATTAACAATCAATTATCGAAGAAAACAAGGGGTTACATAATTTTCTTTCTAAAACTCTGGCGGCGATAACTAGGGTTTTATGAAAGTAGATCTGTCCGCCTCTTCGGGATAGTTTTCTTCATTGTTTTGAAGTAGGAATACAATGGATCCAGAGGAAATAAATCGCCTCGTGAAGAAGTTATCAATCTCTACTGAAGCCAAAGAAAATACATTACAACTATCAAGTGTTGCAGCCAAAGCTAGTATAGGAAGATTAAAAAGGTGTCTTGTTGGTAAGATTTTTTCTCCAAAAATGGTGAATAGAGAAACTGTTGTATCACAGATCCCTAAGATACTGCTGATTCGGGGAAATGCCTTGGTTGAAATGGTAGGAGATAATCTGTTTTTGATTGAGTTCTCGTTACAAACTGAAAAACAACGAGTTCTTAATGAAGGACCATGGAACTTCTTCAATGCTCTAATGGTGTTTAAAGAACCCATGGACCCACAGAAAGCGGCTGATATGATTTTTGACGAAATGAGCATTTGGGTGCAGTTACATAATCTCCCTTTTGTTTGTATGCACCAGAAAGCTATTAAGGAAATTGGAGAAAGCATTGGAGAAGTTAAAGAAATAGATATGGGAGCAGAAGGAACGTGTATTGGCAAGTATGCTCGTGTAAGGGTTTGTCGACCCATTGACAAACCGTTGCAAAGATGCGTTTCGATGATGCTGGATGGAAATTCAGAACAAAATCTTATTATTCTGAAATATGAAAGACTCCCAGATTTCTGCTATCTCTGCGGTCGGGTCGGACACACTCTCAAGGTTTGCAACCAAGGAAAACCCTTGGGGGAAGAATTGGATTATGGAGGTTGGCTTAGAGCAGCAAAATATGAGGGGCCCTCTAGACGCAGCATCACTACCAATACAAGTGGAGAGAGTCTACAAATGGTTTATAATAGAGACAAAGGCATTTCACCCAAGGAAGTGAATACTAATACAAGCTCTGTTTTGGAAGTATCGAATCCAGAGGGGGCAATAGAACGTCCCAGATCTACTGTAGATATGGAGATAGAAGGGGGGGCCAATCAATCCATGGTGGGGATCCCAGTCTCTATCAATGAGGAAAACGACAAAAAATCAAAAGAACAAGCTGAGAATCAAATAGAAAAACATCCATTGGGGTTGTTGAAAGGTGTAGAGAAGGATACCTTTCCTTCTATCGAACCCAGATCTGGAGAATCAAATGCAATCAAAGGGACAAATGGGACAATCATCACTGAGCAAGTGGTGAGAGGTAACTTGGTGACACATAAAGTGGCGAAAGGGAAATGGAAGAAGAGAGCAAGACAGCCTTCTTTTTTAGAAGAAAATAAGAGCTGTCAAATGGAAAAGACCTTATCTACTAACAAAAGGGGTCCCTCGCCGGAGGATTTGGAGATTGAAGACATGGAAGAAAATAGAATCAAGAGGCTAAAAGCTTCGATGTCAGATTCAAAGGTTCAGGAGAGTAACAAAGAAGAGGTAAGAGAGTGCACAAACATGTTGGCAATAACGGCGGTGGCTGACCTGCAGCCCCGCCGAGCCCAATGATCACCTTAATTTGGAATGCACGAGGATTGGGGAATACTCGTGCATTCCATGAGCTCCGTCGACTGTTAGTCGATAATTCCCCAAGTTTGGTCTTTATTTCAGAAACAAGGGTACATGGTAAGAGGTGTGAAATGTGGAAAAATAGATTGGGTTATGAAGGGTGCTTTGCTGTTGATGCGGAGGGCACAAAGGGAGGCCTTCTTCTCCTTTGGAAGGCAGAATGTAACGTTACTATTCGAAGCTACTCAGTTGGACACATCGACTGTTGGGTTAATAGTTCAGGTAATAAGTGGAGGTTCACTGGATTTTATGGAAATGCAAAGAAATCCCTTCGAAAATTTTCTTGGGATTTACTGAGGAAACTTGGATTGTTACAAGAGTCTGGAGAGGAACCTTGGCTTATTGGGGGGGATTTCAATGAAATCATGTTTGCAAATGAGAAGAAAGGAGGGAGACCGAGACATCAAAGCCAAATGAGAGAGTTTAGGGATGCTATTGCTGAATGCAATTTGGAACACATAAAGATCCCTCATAGTAAATGGACTTGGTGCAATAAGAGATGGGAGAGTGGTCTGATTATAGCAAATCTGGATAGGTTTTTTTGTAATAAATTTTGGAAAGTGGTTTTCAAGAAGTTTGAGTGTAAAATTCTTGATTGGTTTGGTTCAGATCATAGGCCCTTACTCCTTACTCATGAGGAGGTGTGGCCTGAGGGAAGAGGTCAAGGAAGACGAAGGTTTTATTTCGAAGAAAAATGGCTGCAAGATCCAAAATTCCTGCCTGAATTCAAGGATAATTGGAACATGATGGGTGGATTAAATAATTGGAGGGAAAGAGTTCAAAATTGCCAAAACTTTTGCAGAAAATGGGCTGGGAAGAGGTTCGACAATATCCCGCGAAGAATCAAAAAACTCCGTGAGATTAGGAATAATATGTTAAATGAGACTTCAGACAAATCCATCAGACCAAAATTACAAGAGTTGGATAAGGAAATTGAAGTGCTGGCAGACTTGGAAGAAATACACTGGAAATCACGAGCCAGACTCAACTGGTTGGCTTTTGGCGATAGAAACACTGCCACATTTCATAGTAGAGCTTCTGAGCGAAAAAAGAGAAATTGGATTCATGGATTGATGAGCGATCAGGGTCGGTGGATCACGGAAGAAACAGGAAAAATTCTTATTGTTGAAGATTATTTCCAGAAATTGTATACGAGCACAAGACCTTCTTTGGAAGACATTAGGAAGGTTACTGATAACATTGAAGTTTTTATCAAAAAGGAGGATGAAGAGGTTCTGGAAAAACCTTTCACGAAGGAAGACATCGATGAAGCTTTGAGATCCCTGCACCCTTCGAAATCTCCAGGACCAGATGGGCTTCCAGGTAGTTTTTATCAAAAACTTTGGCCAGTTGTTGGAAAAAAATTATGCGATGATATTCTTCAAATTCTGAACGAGGGCCAACAATTTGAGGAGTGGAATGAAACTTTTTTGGCCCTCATCCCGAAAGTTGATGAGGTCAAAACGATGGGAGAAATCAGACCTATTAGTTTGTGCAACACCAACTACAAAATTGTTGCGAAAATGATTGGCTCTCGGATGAAGAAAGTTCTTCCCTCAGTCGTGGATGAGAACCAGAGTGCATTTGTGGCGGGTAGACTAATCTCTGATAATATTCTCGTCGGCTATGAGTGTATGCATTGGTTGAAACAAAAAAAAGGAAAGAAAGGGGGCTATGCAGCACTTAAACTTGACATGAGCAAAGCTTATGATCGCATTGAATGGGACTTCTTGGAGGAAATGCTCATGAGAATGAAATTTCCTGATCGCTTTGTGAGAATTATTATGAAGCGTGTACGTTCAGTTACTTACTCTTTTATCCTAAATCAGAAAGTTTTTGGATTCATCACACCTTCCAGAGGACTTCGACAGGGGGACCCACTTTCTCCACTTTTGTTTACTATTTGTGCACAAGGTTTATCATCACTTCTTCATAAAGGAGCAAAGAGAGGAAACTTTAAAGGTATTCGATTTGGGAAGTCTGGTCCAGAAATAACTCATTTATTGTTTGCGGACGATAGCCTTTTATTCTTTAAAGATACAAAGGAGGGGTGTCACGAGATTTTGAAATGTCTTCAAATCTACGAACGAGCTTCGGGGCAGGCCATCAACTACTCTAAATCAGCAATTACATTCAGTCCTGCAGTTGAAAAAGGAAGGAAGGATTTTATCACAAACACTTTGGGGATTAGATCAGTTCATGGAATCTCTATTTACCTTGGCCTCCCTATTTCGTCCATGAGGAGTAAAAGATTTCAGTTTGGTTATCTGCGGGACCGAGTCATGAAGAGGATGGAAAAATGGAACATGAAGATCTTATCAACAGGAGGAAAAGAAGTGTTAATTAAATCTATTATTCAAGCAATCCCAACCTATGCTATGTCTTGCTTCAGATTGCCGGTTTCGATCTTAAACGAGATCAAGAGGGCGATTACTCGATTTTGGTGGGGTGGTACAGAAGGAAAAAATACCCTTCATTGGGCGTGTTGGGAACAACTCTGTAAACCAAAGGATCATGGAGGTATGGGTTTTAGAGATCTGATTTCATTCAATAAGGCACTTCTTGCCAAGCAATTTTGGAGAATCTGGAAATTTCCTTTTTCACTTGTGAGTAAAGTGATGAAAGCACGATACTTCCCGAACAAGAGAATTGTGGAGGCAAAAGTTCCCTCGAATTGCTCTTTCATCTGGAGATCTATTATGTGGGGAAGTGAAAATGCAATTGAAGGAGGAAGATGGAAGGTGGGAAACGGTAATGAAATCTTAGCTTTTGGAGATGCTTTTGTGGGGGACCTCGCTTCAGGTAAACCTCTTTCTAATCTTACAGATCTTACCAATTCCAAAATTTCAGAGTTTTTTGACCTCGAAGGAAGATGGGATAAGGTGAAGTTGCAAGAATTTTTCCTTCCTACTGTGGTGGAAATTATCTGCAACATTCCCATTAACCACAAGGTGGAGGATGAACTTTTTTGGAAATTTTCAGAAAATGGGAAATTTTCTGTTAAATCAGCATATTTGGCTGAGAAAGGCTTTTTTGAACCTCCTGAAAATCAATCTCAGCGAGCTAAAGAGAAATGGAGATATTTGATTTGGGGTTTGGAAGTTCCTCCAAAGATTAAGGTGTTCTGCTGGAGAATGTTCAATAATTTCATCCATACACCAATTAATTTACAGAGATATCACATTCCTTGCAAAGGAATTTGTGATTGGTGTCACAAAGAGTGGGGAACAACGCAACACTGTCTGTTTTTTTGTGATGAAACAAAGAGATTTTGGGAAGAAAGCAAATTCAAGAGGATGATGAAAAAGATGAGTGGTAAGCCTATGTTTGAGTTTGGTCTGGAAATTAGAAAGCAAGTGAAAAAAGAAGAGTTTGAAGTTTGGTGCATTTTGAGTTGGCTTGTTTGGAAACATTTATGCAACCTTAAGCATGGAAAATCTGGGAAAAAAGAAAACATCTCACTTTCAATAGCAGTGGATTTTCTTGAAAGGTTTAAGATTGCTGATAAATGTGTGCAGTCTATTTTTGGGACAGATTTGCAGATTGGGGAAAGAGTGTGGGTTCGGCCGAATAATGGATGTTTTCGCATTGATGTTGATGCTCGATGCGATTTTTTTAATGGATGTTTTGGTATTGGAGTGATTATTCGAAATGATCAAGGAAACATTGTGGCAGCTTTGGCTAAATCAATTGATAAACCAAATTGTGTGACTGAAGCAGAAGTTTTGGCTGCAGTTTATGGAGTTGGATTGTGTTTGAAAACCGGAGCGAAACCAGCTGAGCTTTACTTGGATTCCATTACAGCTATGTATGAATTGATAAAAGCCGATGGTTCATCACCTTGGCTCCCTCCCTACTTAGCAGAAATCATTGATGATTTGAAAGGAAGATCTATTATTAAGATTTCGCACATGAGAAGAGAGGCAAATTCAGTTGCGCATAATATCGCCATCTTCGGAGCTGATTGTAATGAAGTTGTTATCTGGGAATCTGATTTCCCTAGATGGATTTGTAATCTTGTTTCACAAGATTTAGTTTAATGGGATTTGTTTTTCCTTTCAAAAAAAAAAAAAAACAATCAATTATCGCCATTAACAGTTAACAATAAGAACTAACAATTGCACAAAATAAAAAAAGAAAAGCTGGTGCTGACAGGGGTGGGTGAGGAGCAGCACAGGTTAGGTAGATTCTGCAAAAAAAATTAAAAAAAAAACTTAAAAATCTCGAGTTTGAGTGACTGCTTTGGACCGCATGCGTTGGCGTCTATTTTGAAGCGTTGGGCGTGCTTTTTCAAACAAAGTTAGCTCGAAACTAGATGAGTTGAGTTAATCTGACTGACATCTCTAGTTAAAGCCTACTATAAGTGCTCATGATCGCATCTCATGCCTGAACGAGTCTTTGTTTCTTCCTGAAGTTCATCAATAACCTGGAGAAACATTTAAAATGAGTTATAAGAGAAAAAAGGAACCATAAAAAGGGAAGAGTAAGGGGAAAAAACAGCAATTTAGGGTTTCAGACAAGGAGGAAAAAATAGTAAGTAAAACAAGATTGAGAAGTGATTTCCCAGTCAACTCAGCATTTACATTTAAACAGCATAATGCAATTTACAATTAACTGGATTAAAGAAAAACTGAAGCAAGAAGGCTCTGGTCAGCTGGTAACCAATCCCAATTTTTTATCATCAGCAAGATGCACTTCAACAAAAGGTGCATAGAAGCACAAGTTCATTCCAAAAAAAAAAGCTTAGAACAAACACCTTCTGGAGCACATCTGCATCTGATTTGGCTAAGGCACATCATTCCAGAGCATGCAATCCATGGACTAACATAATACTACTCACCTAAACATGCATAACTCACTCACTACTACCCAACAAGCTTAAGAAATAACCAGCAGATTTCATCTCAGCAGGTAATAAATATCAACAGCATAGAATTACGGAATATTCACTAATTACAAATGTTTATTCCTCTAGAATACAGACACAGAAGAAGGCACTCACTTTATACAAATGCCCAAAAAAGAAGTAAGAATAGAGTAGATGCAGTAGCTCGTATATGCAAAACATCATTAGAATATGATCTAATAGAATGAAGCTCTATTATAGTAGTTATCAAAGTTGGATGTAGCATTCCAGCATTCTCCAAATTTTATCACCATCCTACAATAATGATTTCCTTCAAATAAACCAGTATCAGATAATATGGTTAACTTTCGAGTTTTGACATAAGTTAAAGCACTTGCATTTATAAGTATATCACATGTTAACAACAACCGTTGCAATACAAATGTGCAAGTATCAGCAGACATATACCACAAGTACATAGAAAACAATACAAAGAATTTGGAGAATGAATGGGAATCAACTTCATTATATTCAAATTATATTTACGTCCGTTTTAATCCCCTCTGGATCTTCCACTCAACCATTGATAACTTTTCCTAAAATCACAAACAAGACCATGACACCATATCTAACGGGCAAAAGCTAAAATAAACAAGTTCCGATTTGAAACAAGATTGAATTTTCCTTCTTTGCACGGAAATCGAGAATCAAGAAATTTGAATCTAAACAACATCAACGACAAAGAAAACTGATCATTGGGGTGCCCTTGTGCGGTCTTGAGCAGCGAAAGTGGCAGAATCGAAAAATCAAATCTTTCTCAACGAAGAAAAAAAAAAAAAAAGAATGCATGGAAACCTTGAACCCATCATTTTTGTTCAGAAGCATAAAGTTTATGGGGCTGAGATTAAAAAAAAGATAATAAAATAAAATGAGCCAGCAAATACCCAACTTTTTGCAATTGTTAACGGGTTAACTAAACTGTATTCTTTAGGAAAAACAAACGCAGAAGAAAAAATGGGATGGTGAAAAAGTAAACTCTTACTGAAATAGATTGTGGCGGCCGATATCTGGACGTGTAAATGAATGATGTGAGCGAGGGTTTAAAAAGATTTGGGGTTCAGCCGTTCAGGACTTGCACTGTATGTTAAAACATACTCCCACCCTCCTAACTTATTTATTAGGTTTTTTTTTTTTCTCTCATTTATTAGTCTTATTTTACGTTTATTAATAAATATTATTATTATTCTTACAAACATTAATTACTGTATTATTTTAAAATGGGACTATTAATTTAAAAATGAGGGAGTAATTTATAAATAGCTAATACATGACTCGCTCCTTGCATAAACGTCGTAAAAAATTAATAATAATAACAATAATTTTAAAAATAATAATTTGCTCGTACAAAAAAGTAAATTTGACCAATTTTATTTTTATATAAAAGAGCATGTCACATATACACCACATAGATCTTAATAAATAAAATATAACATAAATTATTTAACAAAAGATAAATATTTTATTATAAATTTTGAATTACTTTCTCATAGACAATATATAATGTACATAGGGGTGGTAATAAGTACGGATCGAATCTTTATCGTGTCAATCCGTTATCAATTCGATCTGTAAAGGTCAAATCCGTATTCGATTCATTAAGAAAAATTAAAATTTGTGTCCGTATCCGATCCGTTAAACTCAAATCCATATCCGCACGAATCCGATCCGTATCCATGATCCGATAAGTATTCAATCTGAATGATCCGTTATGGATCCGATAAGTATCCAATCTGAATGATCCGTTATGGATCCGATCCGATAAAAATTCGATAAGAATCCAAATCGGATTAATTCAATAAAAAACTATTTTCAATAAAAATAATTATAATCTAATAAAAATTTGATAAGATAATACAAAATATTTATATTAAATTGGTTAAATCTTGATTTGGATAAATAAATAAAACTGCAAATTCATTTGAAACTAAAATCCTCAATTTAATAGCACAAGATACATCGATAAATCTTAAATTCAAATACTAGTGATCAAACTTGCTCATTTTTAAATATTGATCAATCATTCACCTTAATTGTCAATACTCCACTTACAATTTTAACGAAGAGAAATATCAATTAAAACATTAAAACTTATAACATATAAAATAAATTATAATAAATACCTTGCATCTATTATTATGAAATTGCAAGAGTTGAGACAATTAATGAGTATTCAAATGAATCTATAATACTTTCATCAACATTTAAATTTAAGATCTCACCACTTAGTTAATCGGTTGATACAACTTAATTAAAATTTTCAAGTTAAGAAAAAAAAGTTATTAAATTTTGATAGTAGAATAAAATAAATATTAAAAATATAATGAATAGATAATAAATACATTTTTTGGTGGTCAATAAAAAAATTAAGACACGGACAATGAAGAACCAAGAGATTTGAGTTTTTGAAAGAATTCTAAATCTAAACTAATATACCAAAATCAATTAATTAATTATAATATTTTAAAAAATAAATATTTTTATTAATTTATTAACGGATATCCGTATCCGGTCCGAATCCGATCCGTTCAATGGATTATCCAATCCGATCCGTATTCAATTTGAATCTGATCCGAAATTATTGTGTCCTTATCGTGTCGATCCGCTAAGAATCCATATCCGATAAGCCTCAATCCGTATCCATTATTATCGTGCGAATTCGTGTCGGATTATCGGATCGGATAAAAAATTACCACTCCTAACTGTGAGTACAATTTATATCATTATTATTACATATTAATATTTTCAGTTCTCTATTAGTAGAAGGAACCTCATGAGGTTGACCGTGACTAAAAACTGATCTTTTAAAAAACAAACCAATATTAAATTAAATTAAGATTGGCCTTAACTTTTCAGGAAAATTTTGGAATTTTATCCATAATATTTTTTTGTTTGGGAATTTTATCCAAAATTTTATTTCTTAGGGAATTTTATCCAAAATAATTTTTTATTTAGAAATTTTATCTAACTTAACTAACAAAATTTTCGTACAATGAACCACTTGTTAAATTCCGTGTAGTGTCCAACTCATTAATAATCCACGTAGACGTTAGTTGAACGCGACGTGGACATTATGTGGGATTTAACGTGATTTATCCTTAAAAAAATTAATGTCAGTTAAATTGGATAAAATTCTCAAACATAAATTTCTTTTGGATAAAATCCCCTAACAAATAAAATTAAGGATAAAATTCCGAGAAATGAAATTTTTTTGGATAAAATTATGTGTTTTCCCTAACTTTTTATTTATTGTCATTGTATAAGAAACAATCAAAGAAAATTGATGTCATTGGAATTTAAAAAATTACTTTTGAATCTGACGGTGTTAGTGACATTCTTGGTATTAACACTTTATGATCTGCACTAGTTTTCCTCCCGCGCGGCGCGTATATATTACTTTTACTAATTTATCAATAATAAATATATAAAATATTTTTTCTGAATGTCATATATGTATAATACTAATTTCATTAAATTATATTATATTTTATTAAATAAAATAAAATTATAACAATTTCTTTTTGTAATCAAATATATTATAAAATTAATATTTGTGATAACTTTTGATAATGAAATATTAGAATGTTATCATTAGCATATACATATATAAAATGAGGTAAACTTGTACCTTGATTTTTTTTTATTACTTTCAATTTATTATAAATAAGATATGAAATATTGATGCTTAAATTCACCAGAATCTATTTTTTATATTAGTATTACAACTTAAATTATGCATAATAATTAGATGGATATAATAAGTTCTCTTTGAAAATTATTTCAAATACAATGAAATCTCATTAAAACATTGTTGCTGGCCATTTTAAGGTAATATTATATTTAGAAATAGATTCATAAATGCTAAAAATCTGTTTATTATAAATAAAACTGAATCAACAATAGTCATCTATAAAAATTAATTATTTATCCACTACTTGGGTGTAGTTGTGAAAGTACATTACCTGTGATAGGGGTGAGTAAAATCAAATCTAAACCGTCAATTCGAACTGAACCGAACCATCGGATTTGGGTCGGTTTGAAAATACATGCGATTTCGATTCGGGTTGAATTTTAGAAAAATTTTGGGTTATCGGTTTGGTTCAATTTGAATTCGGTCATAACCGAACCAGAATCCATATACATATATAAATTATTAAATATTCAGTATTCTTTTTATTATTATATATTTCATATCTAAATAAATTACAATTTTTATATTTTGCAAAATGAAGAATGCAAAATTACAAACTCAAGTTAGTACTTACCCAGCGAAACCCTACTCCAGACTCCCTCGCTCAATCGCTCACCCTCTGGCCTCAGCCCCTCACTTCACGCACGCCACCCAATCTGTCCCGACCCTTGCTTAATCCCTCACCCCTACTCAGCCCCTCACACACGTCGCTCTTTATGTCTCAGCTTGTCGTCCCTGTCGTCTCACGCTGCTCGCCAGTCACCAGCTTGCGGCCTCACGGCCATCACTCAATCCCTCAACCCCTACTCAGCTCATCTCGAATATTGCTTTTTTATTGTAATTTTGAGATTTTTTTTGATATTTTTTGGGTTTTTTTAAACCAAAATCAAATTGATACCGATGATTCAGTGCGGTCTACATATTTTGAATTGGGTGGTTCGGGATGAATTTCTAAAACTTTGCGGGTTCACGATTTGCAGGTTCAGTTCGAATTTTAAACTAAACCGCCCATTGCTCACTCCTAACCTGTGATAAATAAATTATGAGTTCGAGATTTCTCAGGTACATCTAAGTGTGAGTTTAAATTTATTAATACTCATTTTCATTATTGTATATTATGAAAATTACCAAAATATTATATATATATATATATATATATATATATAAGAAATACCTACTATACGATTCTGTTATTTTTCAGAATTCTGTTATTAGTTTTTTTTTTAAAAAGAAGTTAATTGAGATATTTTGATATAAATAATTAAAATTTAAAATGAATTAGAAAAGAGAAGGTCCGCGGGACACCGACCCACGACATTTTGGTTTTTTTTTGTTTAAACCAAAATCAAATCGAAACCGGTGATTTGGTGCGGTCTACATATTTTGAATAGGGCGGTTCGGGATGAATTTTTAAAACTTTGCGGGATCACAGTTTGCAGGTTCAGTTCGGATTTCAAACTGAACCGCTCATTGTTCACTCCTAACCTGTAGTAAAGAAATTATGAGTTCGAGATTTCTCGGGTACGTCTAAGTGTGAGTTTAAATTTATTAATACTCATTTTCATTATTGTATATTATTAAAATACCCAAAATATTATACTACCTCCGTCCCGGATCATTAGTCTTGTTTCATTCCGGCACAGATACTAATGCGAGTGAGATAGAGGAAATTAGTATTTTATTAATGAGTGTGTATTAATTTTCCATTTTAGGAAAGCAAGACTAATGTTTGGGACAGACGAAAAAGAAAAACAGGACTAATGTTATGGGACGGAGGGAGTATATATTTAAGAAATACCCACTATACGATTCCGATATTTTTCAGAATTCCGTTATTAGATTTTTCAAAAAAAAAAAGTTAATTGAGATATTTTATATAAGTAATTAAAATATAAAATGAATCAGAAAAGAGAAGGTTTGCGAGACACCGACCCACGACATAATTTTTTTGTTTAGACCAAAATCAAATTGAAACCGATGATTCGGTGCGGTCTACATATTTTGAATAGGGCGGTTCGGGATGAATTTTTAAAACTTTGCGGGTTCACGGTCTGCAGGTTCAGTTCGTATTTCAAACTGAACCGTCCATTGCTCACTCCTATCCTGTGGTAAAGAAATTATGAGTTCGATATTTTTCGGGTACATTTAAGTGTGAGATTAAATTTATTAATACTCATTTTCATTATTGTATATTATGAAACTAGCCAAAATATTATATACATTTAAGAAATACCCACTATACGATTCTGATATTTTTCATAATTCTGTTATTAGTTTTTTCAAAAAAAAAAGAAGAAGTTAATTGAGATATTTTGATATAAATAATTGAAATATAAAAAAAATTAGTAATGTGATTGTTAGTGATCATCATTGTTAATGTAGGAAATTTGCGAAGGCTGAATTTGATAAGAGTACTAAATAACTAGGAATGAAAGAGATGAACTAACAGTAGAAATAAATGCTTAAAAATAATTAGAGCTGAAAGACTTGACTTAATTGCTGTATTTAATGCTTGTATTCAATGTGTTTTTTTACAATAAATGTGGATCCTATTTATAGGATTCCAAACAGATACATGACTTTTCGTCAAAGGTTGCACGACTTCAGCTGAATAGCTGGCTCGAACCATCGTGTTTGCTGACTTGTGCTGCTTTATTCAACATCTCGTCCAGGATTTGAGTTCGAGCTCGAACCGCCTGTTCGAACATCTTCGTAGCTCGGCTTCGTCCGTTTGGGCAGCAACACTTATAGCTCGAACTGTATTTCTTGAATAGTTATTTTCCTTACGGATTTGGGTTTCCTTCTTTAACGGATCCTGATAATGGGCCTGCTCATTTAGGGTCGTAACAATAGACCCTTGGCTTTCGTTCGAACTACTTTAGAGTTCGGCAAAGTCAAAGTAGTTGATCTTACTCTGGATCGATATATTATCCTGTAAAAAAGGAAAAATAATTTCTTCCCTACCCCGAAATATGTTCGAGGATGTTCAGGAGATAGAATTATTCCCGTATCGCGAGATGTGACTCGGCGAACGTTTAAAATTTTTTAATTCGGGCGTATCTGCGAAGCTCATGGTTCGACTTACGATTATCCCTAGTCCGCGGTTGGCTAAACCCGACATGTTCTACAAAAGATGCCCTTTGCAGCTTTCTGCAAAATGATAAGTGATTTTTCACGAATCAAACAAGGAGCGACCTCGGACCCATGGGTATGCTATGCCGAACTAGACCCTGGCTGTTTACTGGGTTAATTGATTCGGATCCATAGCCTTCGAGGAACTTTTATGGATAGAAGTTCTATTGACTTCGATATCCTCAGTTCTTCAGCCAAGAGCCTCAATGCCTTTTTTTCTTTTTTTTAATAAATTCAAACATCTTTCGTGTTCAGACTTACTTCTCGAATAATTTCTTGTTCGAACCAATTTTTAGTTCGAACCTGTTTATCGAGTAATGGGTCGTTCGAGATCAACTTTTTTACCTGAAACGTTTGAAATTCCTCTGGGCGGGCTATTCTGGATTTTGAATTTAAACCGTGGACACGTGTCTTCCCTCAATTTGTTGATTTCAAAGGTCGTGCACGAATTTCAAGACAAAACTCACTATAAATAGCCCTTTACCTTCACTTTTTGTTTTTACTTTTACCCCTTACATCTCGGATATTACTTCGAACCAAGGCATTTCACTGAGCTCGAACATTCCAAAATCCAGGGTTAGTTTACTTCCGAACATACTGTTTCCTTTGTTAACTATGAGTAGTACGAACAGCAATTCGAGTGATGATAGTAGCTCGACTTATAGCAGTGAGTCCGAAGCCAATAGTAGGTTAAACCAGGAAATTCCCAAGTCTCAGAGCTCGAACGAGCAACATCCTAGTCCATCCAACAGGAAGGATCTGAATCTAGATAACCCCGAGGCCGAGGACAAAAACTCTTCTTTTGATTTTTCACTTGAATGCTCTTCAGGTTTAGCCCCCGGTATCTTTCCACCTCACTATAACCAGAACATAGATGGAACTATTAAACTCATCCCTTCTGGTCTAACTCGAACTAGGCTTGATAATATCTTTAAGCAATATGGTCTGTCGAATAGGTTAAACGCCATAGCACCTGATGAAAACCAACGTGCTCATCGACCTCCTTTAGGTTTTATGTCCTTTTCAGCTCATTTTTTCAAATTCGGAGTTCGATTACCCCTCCACCAATTTTTTGTAAATATTTTAGAATATTATAATTTAACCCCCATTCAACTCTCTCCCATTGCATGGTGCCATATGCTTGGTACATACCTAATTTTTCGAGATGCTGGGCTCGAAGAGCCCACTATGAGGGAATGGAACGACCTTTATAACTTGATAATAAAAAGTGGGGAAGAATACTATTTCTTTTCGAAACGCTCGCACCATCCTGAGCCTTTGGTGACCGGGACAAAGTCGAATTCAAATAAATGGATTCAGGAATTCTTTTTAGTCCAGATCCCGAATGACTTTCCCGGGCTGAGTGGAGTGCTTCGAATTCCGAATAGTACGTTTTATTCTTTACCTTTCGAATGAAGACTTGATTGTCTCACTATCTGACCTCTTCTTTTGGCAGGATATAAAAGGGAAGATCTTTCTGACTTCGAGAACAGCCGAATCCGCAGAGCCTATCAGCAATCTCCTCGGGATTTTGATACTTTGCTCGGATACAGATCGCTGATCGCGTATATTTTTAACTCGCGACTTAGCAAGGCTAATAATATAGCGGCAAATTAAATTATCGATCCCTCAGGGAAAGGAGCAACGAAAAATCCTAAGTACTAACTTAAGAGTTCTTAAAGTACTAGATAGGTAAAATTAAAATTAAAAGGGTTTTGAAACTTAATTATCTCAAGAAAATAAATTTACTTAGAAAAACTTAATGGATAAGAAGTACAGATTCTAGGCCTTTCTCCCTATCGAGTATGACATGCATTAGTAAATTGATTATTTTCCAATTTTAATTCCTCTACACAGTGGAACATCAGAAAGCTATTATGAACTTCTTTGTTGGACAATTCATAAAGTATATTAATTAATTATCTATCTCCTGTCAGTCTCAATACTAATTAACTAACTCCTAAAGTTCTACGGATTTATTCCTACAATCTATTTCCTTCAGTTACGACAAGAAATCAAGTTATATTGTGAAAATCTCTTTCCATTGAAAACTATTACAGTTACGTCTCTAATTCTCAACTATGTAATCCTAAATTTGTGGCCAACATACTCAAGATTAAGAATAAAACCATATTTCACAAACTGTGAGGGAAAGGAAAAATAACTTCAATTAATCAAAACATGCATACATTGATAGTTTGAAAACCTAGAATCTGAGAAGACAATTAGTTAAAATTCTAATCTTAATCGTCATAGACAATGAACAAGAAAAGAAAAGATGAATAGGAAAGCTGAATCTTCCCAAGAGATTCAATCTCCAACCCAATGATCTTCTTTTTCTTCTTCATTTTGATGTTTCTCTCAATTTAATTCTCTTCTCTCTTTCTCTCCCTCCTGATTTTCGAATTCTTCAGCCTTTTTATAGATGTGGTCGATGAATCCTACCATATCTAGGAGTTAGATATGTGTTTATCTTCAGAAAATAGAAAAGATTTGGTCTGCCCGTGACACTCCGTCGATCGACGGCCAACCTGCGTCGATCGACGGGAAGACATCAGCGTTGATCAACGGCCAAGTGGCGTCGATCGACGGCCAACCTGCTTCCGCACTCCTGCGTCGATCTCTTCAAGTTCTTTCATCGATCCTCTCCAAAGCTGTGGCGAACAAGTTACCAAATTCCTCCGATTTTCATCCAAAAACCTGCATGATTCATCAAACACACCATAAAAAGCACAAAAGCCAATGTATGCTCAAAAAGACACTAAAAACAACTCAAACATCACCAAAATAGACAAAGAAACAATAGATAAGTTGGTAAAAATATCAACTTATCAACTCCCCCAAACTTAAGCCATTGATCGTCCTCGATCAATCTGTAAGATAAGAATTTAAATCATATGCAAATAAAAGTGTGCAATGCCTCGCAAGTCTATTTTATTATCCAAGCATCACCCATCCATATAAATCATGCAATCAAAACAGATTTTCATTGTTAATTATTGAGGAAGAACCTCACCGGAAAGTGTTTGCACTCATCGCTCGAAGAGTAAAGGGTTCTGTTTTCACTCACCCAAGATTGCAGATTATTTCACCATAAGTTTGACAGATTTCTCATCTCTCCATTGCTTGTTGGTGTGGATTTTCAGGGAATCAATTAGGTGTTATTTTGGTTGTAATGTGGCTTACCTAAAAGGTGAGATAAATTTGGCTAAGTGACTGAAATTTTTACAATTCTTCCCCAACAAACCAAACATATCATAACCACAACACATCCTTATTCCTTCTTGTCCTTACAAAATTTTCTAGGGTTTCTTTCTATTTTTGATAGTGAACTACAATCATCAAGCTCATGAGTTCTTTCCTTTCTTTCTTTTTCACTCAATGTTCACTTCTTTTTCTTTTTCTACCCATGGAAACCCATATTCTTTCCTCTAGGACATAACTCATATCTCTCATCAAACACCTTCCAGATATTTCACTATTTTCATTTCCTCCACCCTTCTAATCAAAGAATTTTTTTTTATTCTAGGCTCAAAGGGGCTACAAGTGGAAATTTAAGGTTAGTGTATGGGAGATGGCTATGAAAGAACTTTGCCTAAAATCATATTCACCCTATTACCACACTTAATGCAATCTTAAGAGAGAAATAAGTCAAATTTTAGGAAATAAATCATTAATCCTGACACTCAACAAAAGAAAGATAGGCACAAATTTTCTCAGGGCTGAATTTTGTTCTCCTAAAAAATTATCCAACATTAATCAGTTTTCATGCAATAATTTATACTTCAAAGCTCGACTTATCAAATAAAAAGACTCCTATCATTGGCTATTCTATCGCATAGATTATCATGCTTATTTCACAAATATCTCAAATCCCAATCAACAATCACAATTCCAAGGAGAAGATAAATCATATTTTCAATACCAACAAAATCCAAAGTTCCGACTGCCCTATGTTCAAAAAGCTCCTAAAATAATTGTCTAGACTTTCCTATCATAATAAGTACCTCAAATCAAAATTCAATGTAATACTAATTTTGAAGAAAAATCATTGCAGAGATCAATTATTCACG
The DNA here is from genome assembly GCA_026898455.1 of Plectranthus barbatus. Taxonomy (NCBI): domain Eukaryota; kingdom Viridiplantae; phylum Streptophyta; class Magnoliopsida; order Lamiales; family Lamiaceae; genus Plectranthus; species Plectranthus barbatus. Next base: position 44,947 of record JAPKLW010001901.1, on the reverse strand, counting down.
TTGAAGCAAAAAAAACAAGGATGGTGATAATTTGAAGACAAAAAAAAAACCACAAAAAGACACAAAAGCAAGAATAAAATAACAGAAAGTAGTGAATGAAATACAAACAAACAAACAAAAATGTTTCCCTTTCCCAATCATCATCCCCCCAAACTTGTTTCACTCCGAGGAGTGGACAAGTTGGTAAGTTAGATAGGAAAAGAGAAACGGTACCTCACTCATTCTCCGGGACGTCATCCATCTCTGCATCCGGGGTGGCCTCATCAGCAAGTAACCGTCTGCGGGTCCGACGCTCTCGCTGGCAGCGGACATAGTCGGAGTCCGGCTCGATGTTCCGGAACAGTCTCTGCATCTGATCCTCGAGTGTGCCAAGTCTCGTGGTCACATGCTGGTAAAACTGGCCCTGAAGCTCCCGCTTCGTCGCCTGCAAGGTTGCCTGCTGCTGCATGTAGAGGTAGAGGGTCGCCAAGTCAACTCCGGAAGAGGAAGACTCTCTGGGGAAGTGACTGGTCGACTCCCCACCTGTCCATCCGGGCGTTGCATCCTCAACTCCTACGTGCTGCTGCACGTGCGCATCATCCCCCATTCCCTGCTGTGATGGGATATCAGACTGTCCATGTCCGACTTGTGCCTCCAGTCGGTGAGTGATTCTGGACGTGCCTGCTCCTCCTTGGGATCCAACCATGACTGCCAAGTGGGCAGGGGAACTTATCAACCAATTATCACGGAAGTGATAATCGGTGACTCGGGTGAGGTCTGGCTGCGGCAACGGGAACTTGTCCCCATTCGACATCTTCAAGAACCATCCACCCTCACGGGGTGTAAGAATTTGCATCCAAACCAAGAGGTCGGTGCTCAATCCCTGCTCGTCCTGAAGTACCTTGAGGTCGGACAAGTTGATCCCCAGATGCTCGGCAATCGGGGTGATCAATCCCCCACTCCAAATGTTGCCCTTGGTGGCCTTGAGCTGGTGCCTCCAGTGGTCCATGATGAGGGCGGCGAAGCTGAACTGGTCTCCACCGCCGAACTGGTCTCCAGTGAGGAAGCAGTACAAGGCGTAGAGCTCCCCCACTCTCAGCTTGGTACTCTCGTGCCGTCCTGAAATAGATACCCCCATGCATCGCTGAAGGTAGGCAAGCACCGGGTTGTCTATGGAAGACGCCTTCAGGTTGACGACGTCGAAGAGGCGTGGATCACTAGGTGCATCGGCTGCAATATGTCTCCAGAACTAGACATTGTTGAAGTCCGCCGGAGGGGTGCCAACGCCGTCAACTGGGACTCCCCATAGCTTGTCGAGGACGTCCCTCAGAAGGGTGTGGCTCTTATTGTTCAGCTGGAATCTGATGGAGGTGGGCTCGGACTCTGGTTGGACCTCGAACACCTCGAGGGTGGCCAAAAACTCCAGCACGAGCGACGGATAAGTCGGCCATCGCCGTGTCATCCAGGTCCTCCATCCAACCCTGTCCAGCAATGTCAGAACATCCTCCCGAATGCCGAGTCTCTTTATCGTCCTTGGGCAAGGGTACAACGTCTACTTGATGGTGTACTTCCTTCCCCCGAACCTCCTATAACGATCCACGGCCTCTTGGGAGGTGAAGGTCCGTGTATCAGTCATTTTTACTGCAAGGATAGACAATGAATTGTTAGCAAATATCCAATAATCATCATACAATTCCCAAGCACAAAATTATCGAACAAAATTCGCAATTAAACCTAACTTGCTCCTACCCATGCAAAATTGAATTCAAATTTATGCAATTCACATCCCACCTACCAATATACATCCCTAATTCAATAATTATCCTTAAGAAACGAAAATTCAAAATTTCCCCCAAATTAAGGATTTCCCCCAAACTTGCTACCATCAAAATCGAGCAATTCCAACGGATACAAATTCACATAAAGCACATATATCGACTAAGACTATCATACATATCGACCAACAATCAAAATTTGCAATGAAATCGACACACGAGCAAGAAATTGGAATAAGGGTTCCAAGGCCAAAAATTACAAAAATCATGCTCAAATCATGCAAAAATCGTTGATTAATCGTAGAGGAGTAGTCTAGGATACGTACCTTTCGTGGATTTTGCGAGTTTTGGAGAGAAAAATCGAACCGAGGGTGTTTCGGGTTGAGAGGGTGCGTGCGTGTGTGTTTGTGTTTGAAAAAGGGATGAAAATCCTATTTTTATAAGTCTCTGCCCACGCCTCTAAATTGCGGGCGTCGATCGACGCTAAAATCATTTTTTTTTGCAGGAATTTTCTGTCGATCGATGGCGCATGTAGCGTCAATCGACAATGCCTGCATCATCGATCGACGGGTCCTGAAAACTTTCGTCGATCGACGGGACTTCCTTCGTCGATCGACGGGACCCTGACTCTGAAAATTGAAAATCTGAAATAAAGAAAAACAAAAATTGTTGGGTTACCTCCCAACAAGTGCTTGGTTTAACGTCGCTAGCTCGACGGTACCTGTATCCCTACGGACGGTTGAGATAGTACTTTTCCACCATGCAGATATCGAGTGGGGTGTAGTACGGCTTTAAATTCTGTTCGTTTACCGTGAAGTTCCTTCCATCTTGGCCAGCTAGTTCGACTACACCATTGCAAAATTAGCGGGTAACGGTATATGGCCCTGCCCACTTTGACTGCAGCTTCCCGGGCATGAAGCGAAGTCGAGATTTGAATAGGAAAACTTTGTCACCCGGACTGAAGACGCGTGGGCGGATTTCTTTGTCGTGGAACCTTTTTGCTCGTCTCTTGTAGATGATACTGTTCTCGTAGGCTTCATCTCGAAAATCTTCCAATTTGTTCAGCGCCAAGGCACGTTCTGATGCAGCCGTCTTCCAATCTAGATTCAACTCTTTCACAGCTCTCCAGGCCTTGTGCTCCATCTCCACGGGGAGATGGCAAGCTTTTCCAAAGACAAGCTGATAAGGAGAGGTCCCTATGGGAGTCTTGTAAGCGGTGCGATATGCGGTATGCCCAAAGAGCATAATCGAGCTTCACAGCCCAATCCTTCTGCTGCTTCACCGTCTTCTCCAATATCTGCTTGATCTCTTTGTTGTAGAGTTCAGTCAGCCCGTTCCCTTGAGGATGGTACGGGGTAGTAACGCGGTGCTTGACTCCGTACCTGCAAAGAAGAGAGGCAAGCTATTTGTTACAAAAATGAGACCCCCCCATCACTTACCAGGGCTCTTGGCGTGCCCAATCACGTCATGAGTTTCTGAAGAAATTTGATGACTGCTTTTGAATCGTTGGCGGCTGTTGGAACTGCTTCAACCCATCTTGATACGTAGTCCACCGCAAGTAGGATGTAGGAGAACCCGTGAGATGGCAGGAAGGGTCCCATGAAGTCGATTCCCCAAACATCAAATATCTCGACTTCGACGACCGGTGTTTGAGGCATCTCATCCCTATGCGAGATGTTGTCGATTCTCTGGCAGCGATCTCAGCTTGTAATCCATCCTCGACAGAACTCGTAGATGGAAGGCTAGTAGAATCCGCTCGCAAGGATCTTGAATGCCGTCCGATTGGCCGAATGGTGGCCACCGCTAGGAGCTGAATGACAGGCAGTGAAGATCTGATGCCACTCTGATTGTGGCACACCACGCCGGATAATCCCGTTTGCACATCTCCGCCAAAGATAAGCTTCCTCCCAATAATAGAATTTGACGTCGTGGAGGAACTTCTTCTTCGCATAAGGGGAGGAGTCTGGTGGAAGTACGCCTCCTACCAGGTAATTGGCGAAGTCCGCATACCATGGTGTCTTTGACTCGTACGTTTCTCTCAGATCCCTTAGGGCACAGATTTGCTCGTCCGAAAAAGTCTCTCGGATCCTCAGTTCCTGATCATCTCCTTCAACTGGTGGTTCGAGTCTCAATAGATGGTCGGCAATCACGTTCTCACTTCCCTTTCTGTCCTTGATCTCCAAGTCAAACTCTTGGAGCAGCAGGATCCATCTTATCAGTCTCGGCTTCGCATCTTGCTTGGCGAACAGGTACCTAATAGCTGCGTGGTAGGTGTAGACAATAGTTTTGGACCCTATCAGATAGGACCAGAACTTGTCGAAGGCATATACCACTGCTAGCATCTCTTTTTCAGTGGTGGTGTAGTTGCACTGGGCCGGGTTCATGCTCTTGCTGGCGTAGTGAATCCCATGGAAGAGCTTTCCTTTCAGTTGCCCCAAGGCTGCTCCGACGGCATAGTCGCTGGCGTCGCACATCAGGATGAAAGGCTCGCTCCAATCTGGAGAAGTAAGTACTGGTGCAGTCACGAGGGCTGCTTTCAACTTCTCGAAGGCTTGCATGCAGTCCTCGTCGAAGATGAAAGAGATATCCTTCTCTAGTAGATTACACAACGACCACGAGATCTTCGAAACGTCCTTGATGAACCTTCTGTAGAACCCGACATGTCCAAGGAAACTTCTCACCACTTTGACGTTTGTTGGCGGTGGCATCTTCTCTATCGCAGCAACTTTTGCTCGATCAACCTCTAGTCCCTAGGCTGATACTCGGTGTCCTAGCACAATCCCTTCTCGCACCATGAAGTGGCACTTCTCCCAGTTGAGGAAGAGGTTTGTCTCGGTGCATCTTTCCAGTACGGTAGTTAGATTATGCAAGCAAGCATCAAATGAACTACCAAACACGGAAAAATCGTCCATAAATACCTCCATGACATCTTCGATCAGATCGTGGAAGATTGCCATCATGCATCTCTGGAAAGTAGCCGGTGCATTGCACAGTCCGAATGGCATCCGTCGGTAGGCGAAAACTCCATAAGGGCATGTGAACGCGGTCTTGTGCTGATCTTCCGGCGCCACAGCTATCTGGTTGTACCCTGAATAACCATCAAGAAAATAATAGAAAGGGTAACCAGATAAACGATCAAGCATCTGATCAATGAAGGGAAGAGGAAAGGGATCTTTGCACGTAGCGGTATTCAATGCCCGATAATCTATGCAGAATCGCCAACCCGTGACGGGTCTTGTCGCCACTTCTTCTCCATCGTCATTTTTCACTATCTGCATCCCCCCTTTCTTTGCTACAACTTGTGTAGGGCTCACCCATTTGCTGTCGGAGATTGGGTATATCATCCCATGGTCTAGAAGCTTGAGAACCTCCTTCTTCACAGCTTCTTGCATGATAGGGTTCAACCGCCGCTGTGCTTGTCTTTTTGGTGCAGCATTCTCCTCGAGAATGATCTTGTGCATGCAAAGCGAGGGGCTGATCCCTTATATGTCTCCCAATGTCCATCCAATGGCGCTTTTGTACTGCCGTAGGACTCGCAGTAACTTCTCCAACTCCCCCTGTGTCAAGTAAGCAGAAACAATAACAGGGTAAGTATCATTTGGTCCCAGAAACGCGTACCTGAGATATGTCAGAAGAGGTTTGAGTTCCAGAATTGGCGGATCAGAGTTAGACTTCGACTTGCAGAAGGGAGCGTCGATCGATGCTGGCTTTCCATCGATCGACAATGACTCTATAGCTGAAATCCCTTTTTCACGTCTCGCTGTTTCTGTCGAAGAAAACTTCTGGGTTGCTTTTACTCAGGCGTCGATCAATGCTGACCTTCCGTCGATCGACGGAGGCTTGAAGTCACCATCGATTGATGATCCTTCACCGTCGATCGACGGTGACTTGCTGTCTTGACATTTCGGGTGAAATTGGCCCGGCAGTGGTTCTCTTTTAGTTTCCTTCTCTCGAATTATTTCCTCAAACACATCCAGTTCCATCACTAGATCCACGATCTCTCCTTCTGCTTCCTCCAGATTTGACGACGAGAAGAGTGAGTGCTGTAAGCAGTTCTCTAAAAAATCTGGCTCACTTTTGAGAGAGACGAATGGAGAGGAGAATATCGGGCTGAAGCAGTCGATCATATGGCATTCCTCCTGGTAGCTACCATCGTTGTGCTTCTGCATCGCCTTATATATAGAGAAAGTCACTGACTCGTTGTTGACTCTGAATGTCAGTTTGCCGTCTCGAATATCAATCAGAGCCCCACCGGTTTTTAGGAACGGCCTTCCCAGAATCAAAGGGATGTTCCGATCTTCTTCCATGTTAAGCACCATGAAGTCGGCGGGAATTATGAAGTCTTTCACTTTTACAAGCACATCTTCCACTATACCTCTTGGATAGGACACCGATCGGTCGGCCATCTGTAAGGTTATGGTTGTTGGCTTGATATTCCCGATTTCCAATCTCTTGAAGATTGATAGTGGCATCAAGTTGATTGAGGCACCAGAGTCACAAAGAACTTTTCTGAAGGTTTCTCCACCGATGACACAAGAAATCGTGAATGAACCTGGATCCTCTCTTTTGACTGGCATCTTTTTCTGTATGATGGCGCTGCATTCTTCGAAGAGATTTACCGTCTCGTGTTCCATGAAGGGTCGATTCTGAGAGACCATGTCTTTTAGAAACTTGATGTATCCCGGCATCTCTTGGAGTGCTTCGACCAGAGGAATATTGATATGTACTTTCTTCATGTTCTCCAGGAAGCGTGCATACCTTTTATTCATCTTGGTTTTGGCGAACCGTTGAGGATACGGCAAGGGCGGCTTTTTCGGAGGCGAAGCTGGAGCAGGCATCGATCGATGCTGGGTTTGCTCGTCGATCGATGGCCCTTCTTTGTTGGCGTCGATCGACGGTTGCTTATCGTCGATCGACGGTGATTCATCGTCAGCAGTCTCGTCGGCCTGTTCGACATCTTCGTTCTCCTTCAATTTAGCCCCTGCTTTCTGTGGCCCTTCATAGGATTTCCCCCCTCTCAGAGTAATAGCATTCACTTGATTTCTCTGATTTTGATTCTTGGGGTTAACTTGTGTGTTGCTTGGAAGTTGCCCCGGTTTATGTTGTGCTCCGAGAGCATCAGTGATCTGGCTGACTTGAGTCTCTATGATTTGGATGTGCTTCTGCACCTGTTCTACCTTGGTATTCACACCAGAGATCTCATGCTCCAGTTTACTCACCTTGCTAGTGGATCCTTCCATGAATTTGGCCAAAATCTCCTCGAAATTTGGCTTCTTCTTGTCTACCACCACCCCGTCTTGAACGGCAAATCCAGGAGGTGGTTGTTCAGCAGCTTGAGGATTCGCGTAGGAAAACCCAGGGTGGTTCCTAGCGTGATTGTAGTTATAGTGCTGGTTTTGCTGCTGGTAACCTCTACGATAGTTATTATTTTGGTAACCACCCCTCTGAACAAAATTCACATCACCCTTCTCTCCTTCAGGGGGAGGCTGTACAGGCTCCACTACTGCTACTGCCTTTTCTTGCTTCAAGGAAACGAATTCCTCTCGAAGCTTCTTGACTTCAGCAACTAAGTCAGGCTCTTCTGCAGCTTTCTTTTCCACTACTTTTTCCACGGCCTTGACGGGTTTATGTCTGCTTAAGGACCAGCGTTGATTGTTGTTGGCCATCTTTTGGAAGAATTCCATGGCCTTCTTTCCGCTCTTTGTCATGATGGTATCCCCCAGTGTGGTGTCTACCAACTCAACAGTCCTTTCATTCAAGCCTTCATAGAACGCCTCGACTTGTACACCTGGAGGTAGACCATGTCCGGGACAGGCTCTGAGTAATTCTTTGTAGCGTTCCCACGCTTCATAGAAACTCTCATCCGGTCTTTGAGCAAACCGAATGATTTCCTTCCTTCTTTATCTGATGACGTTTGGAGGGAAGAAGTTCTCGAGGAACTCATTCCGTAGTTCAGTCCACGTTCTGATCTTCCCCTTGTCCAGTGCAGTGAACCAGGACTGTGCCTTATCCCGCAGTGAGAATGCGAACAGACGCATTCGGATGGCACTTTTACTGACCCCTCCAATCTTGACAGTATTGCAGAGCATCAGAAATTTGTCTAGGTGGGCATATGGATCCTCAGTGGCCCTTCCACCGAACTGATTCTGTTGAACCATCTGAACTAGTCCAGTCTTCAACTCGAAATTATTTGCATTAATTCCGATTCTAAAGTCAGTTTCTTTTAACTGAGGTCTATACCTCTTCTGCATGGCTTCTTCGTCTTCCTCATCATCATCTGAGTCATCAGGAGGATCCTGATCCTCGTCATCTTCATCCTCAGGCTGATCCTCAAATAGTGGATTCCCATGACCAAACCGAGGGTTTCTGTTGTTTCTCCATCTGTCTCGGTCTAGGATCAATTGTTGCATCTGTTCCCTCATGTCTTGGATTTCTTGGACCAGAGCAGTCTGCTCTTCCAAGGTTAGTCCTTGCGGTGGTGGCTGTACAATTGGCTGTTGCGGCATGTCATTCGGTTGTGGTACTTCGTCTGCCATTGCTTGATTACTAGAGCCTTCGTGGGCGCGCTTATTCTTTCGGATTTTTCTGCACGTGGCTTCGATGTCCGGATAGTAATAAAGTGGATCCTTTGCTCGGGCTCTTGTACTCATGCACTACCTGTACAGTAAGGTAGTTTGTGAGATGGCACTGCGGATTAAACAAAACAAACAAAATAAAATCGAAAACAATAAAATAAGAAGGCGTCGATCGACGCTGATGTGGGCTTCGATCGACGGCCTTTCGTACTATATAAAAAACAATTATTTACAAGGATTTTACAGCCTAAATCAGTACTCTAATCACAAAGTTAATAGTAGGAAAATTATGTCCAATCCCCGGCAACGGTGCCAAAATTTGATCGCGTATATTTTTAACCCGCGACTTAGCAAAGCTAATAATATAGCGGCAAATTAAATTATTGATCCCTCAGGAAAAGGAGCAACGAAAAATCCTAAGTACTAACTTAAGAGTTCTTTAAGTACTGGATAGGTAAAATTAAAATTAAAAGGGTTTTGAAACTTAATTATCTCAAGAAAATAAATTTACTTAGAAAAACTTAATGGATAAGAAGTACAGATTCTAGGCCTTTCTCCCTATCGAGTATGACATGCATTAGTAAATTGATTATTTTCCAATTTTAATTCCTCTACACAGTGGAAGATCAAAAAGCTATTATGAACTTCTTTGTTGGACAATTCATAAAGTAGATTAATTAATTATCTATCTCCTGTCGGTCTCAAGACTAATTAACTAACTCCTAAAGTTCTACGGATTTATTCCTACAATCTATTTCCTTCAGTTACGACAAGAAATCAAGTTATATTAATAAAATCTCTTTCCATTGAAAACTATTACAGTTACGTCTCTAATTCTCAACTATGTAATCCTAAGTTTGTGGCCAACATACTCAAGATTAAGAATAAAACCAGATTTCACAAACTGTGGGGAAAAGGAAAAATAACTTCAATTAATCAAAACATGCATACATTGATAGTTTGAAAACCTAGAATCTGAGAAGACAATTAGTTACACATAATTCTAATCTTAATCATCATAGACAATGAACAAGAAAAGAAAAGATGAATAGGAAAGCTGAATCTTCCCAAGAGATTCAATCTCCAACCCAATGATCTTCTTCTTCTTCTTCTTCTTCTTCTTCTTCTTCCTTGTGATGTTTCTCTCAATTTAATTCTCTTCTCTCTTGCTCTCCTTTCTGATTTTTGAATTCTTCAGCCTTTTTATAGATGTGGTGGATGAATCCTACCATATCTAGGAGTTAGATATGTGTTTATCTTCAGAAAACAGAAAAGATTTGGTCTGCCCGCGACACTCCGTCAATCGACAGCCAACCTGCGTCGATTGACGGGAAGATAGCAGCGTCGATCGATGGCCAAGTGGCATCGATCGACGGCCAACCTGCTTCCGCACTCCTGCGTCGATCTCTTCGAGTTCTTTCGTCGATCCTCTCCGAAGCTGTGGCGAACAAGTTACCAAATTCCTCCAATTTTCATCCAAAAACTTGCATGATTCATCAAACACACCATAAAAATCACAAAAGCCAATGTATGCTCAAAAAGAAACTAAAAACAACTCAAACATCACCAAAATAGACAAAGAAACAATAGATAAGTTGGTAAAAATATCAACTTATCAATCGCTTAGTATTACTGGCATTGATAACCCAATGGAACGTCTGAACCCCGAGGAGCTTCTAAATTTTGAGCAGGAACAACAACAAAAGAAGAGGAGACAGAGGAAGAAAAAGGAGACCGTTCTGAAGGGCCAAGGCCCTGATACTCAGAAATCGAAGGGCCGTCCTTCAGAGGGCACTTCGAAAAATCCAAAGTCTCCGACCCCGAAGTCCGGTGCCAAGCCGAAGACCACCAAATGGGGTCGAGATTCGGAATCGCCTGAGAAGGACGAGGACCAGCTCATTCTTCGCCGAAGGAGGAGCGATAAGGCTCCCGAGCAACGTGAGATCCTCGATCTTACTAGGAGTGAGAACAAGCGTGCTCTAATGCATCAAGAAGGAGTGGGCCACGAGATGGAAGAGATCGAGAGCCCAGCTGTGAAGCAAATCCGAGCTCGATCTATCGAATCTTTTCATGCATTTGCCAACTTACTATTCCAAGGCCCTCCGTGGCCGACCAAATCCGCTGCTCGGATAAGTTTTTTTTAGAACGCTCAGATATGCCTCATGGTAACTTTATTTTGACTCATTCTCTTATTCTAGTGTTTTTATTTACTAACTTTTTTGGCTTTCAGGGTCTCAGCGGCATGGCCGAGGACTACAAACGCTGCTTTAAAACCCTCCAGGCTGAGCGCAAGGAACTTATCCAGGCCGAGAAGGGGAAGGAGGAGGCTCTTAAGGAGAGAGAACAACTGATCTCCGAGCTGTCGATTGCCACCGCGGATCTTAAAGATTCTCAGGACTTGGTTGAGCAATTAACCAAGGATCGACAGTCGGCCGTCAAAGAGTTGGCCCGAATTAGGGACCACACCGGCAAACTCTTCGAAGACCTCCAGGCCGAGGTACAGGCCCACGTGGAGACCGAGGCAAAATTGAAAGCTGAGCTCGAGCAAACTAAAGTTGCCCTGAATTTAGCCCAGACCACCGGGGAAGGTCTGAATTTTACAAGACTGCTCACTACTCCCTCCGGTGCCGCTACCTTCGAGATGATGGAGAATCTGATTCGGAGGAAGGTAAAAGCGAGCGTGCAAGTGAAGTGTCCTGATCTTGACCTCGATTTTATCTACTCGTCCCTGGCTGTTTCAGAAGAATCAAACGAGGATGATGGGGAAGATAACCTGGAGGATGAGAACTTCTCGAGGCACTTGGAGGACAATCTTCAAAGAGACGAGCAGGTCAATGAGGAAGCAAATCCCAATCAAGATCAGACTAACCCTGATGGGACAAAATGAAACATATCCGAGCTGGCTTTCTTCAGACTTTCTCTTTGTAGTACGAACTAATTTTTATGTATTTTGATGTAGAAAACTATCTTTGGATGAAATGAATTTACTTTTCTTCATTTACACTTTGTTGATTGCTCGGTTTGATGTCTTCGAACAATATTTGAAAAGAAAAAGTAAGAACCTTTTATTTGAAGTTTCTTAACCCGAAGTAACTCTGAATTACACAGGACTCAGTAACTCGAGCTAGAAAAGTTTTAATCCGAGTCACAAGGAAAAGAAAAATTACAACTCAACAGCTTGAATTACAACATCTATTTAGATAATCTAAAGAATTTGAACGTTCTCAGAAGTAATACTTTTTCAAGTATTTAATGTTCCATGCGTTCGGAATATCCTTCCCTTCGGTCATTTTTAGTCGATAAGCCCCATTTTCTGACCACCGAACTAATTATATAAGGACCTTCCCAGCTCGGCCCAAGTTTTCCCGAATTGATTTCCTGAGTATTTTGAAAGACTTGTCGTAATACCCAATCTCCAACACGAAAAGCTCTTAGTCGAACTAATTTATTGTAGAATCTTTCGACAATTCTCTGGTTCCTTATCATTCGACCAGATGCTTCCATTCTTTGTTCGTCCCTCAATTCCAAAGAGTCGAAGAGTTTCCCTTGGTTTTGTTCTTCATCAAACAATTCAACTCTTGGACTTCGTTGAATCACTTCGACTGGTGATACTGCATCAACTCCATAAGCTAGAGAAAATGATGTCTCTCCGGTAGCCGTTTTGAAGGTTGTTCGAAAATCCCAGAGCACGGCTGGAAGCTCCTCGACCCAGGCCGACTTTTTGGCTGACAGCTTTCTTTTAAGGATGTTGATGATCATTTTATTGGAGGATTCAGCCGGTCCGTTTGCTTCAGGATACCTCGGTGTTGAAAATAGTAACCGAGCTCCGAGTGTTTCACAGTAATCTTTAAATTTCTTGCTGGTGAATAGCCTGCCATTGTCAGTGATGATTTCCCGAGGTAGTCCAAATCGGCATACTATATTTTTCCACATGAAGTTAATCATCTCGGTGTCTCGTTCTCTTGAAAGCGGTTCGGCCTCAACCCATTTAGTAAACAAATCGGTGGCCACCACGAGATATTCTTTTTGTCCCGGGGCTTTAAGCAATTTTCCCACTATGTCAATCCCCCATCGGCAGAATGGCCATGCAGGAGTGTTCGAATGAAGCGGCTCGGTGTGTAAGTGCGTCGAGTTTGCGAATCTTTGGCAGCTATCGCACTTCCGAACCACTTCGTCAGCATCTTTTTTAAGTATTGGCCAATAGAATCCTGCCGTAATGGCTTTATGGGCCAAGCTCCTAGACCCCGAGTGATTTCTGCAGCTACCCGAATGTATCTCGATTAGTATAGCAGTACTATCATCTTCGGATATGCATTTCAGCAATGGCCCTTGAAAAGATCTTCTATATAATTGTTGGTCGATCAAAGTGAAGCGAGCGGACCTTCAAACTAGCCGAGCTGCTTCTGTTTTTAACTGTGATAGAGCTCCAATGGTTAGATATTTTATAATTGGGTTCATCCATGAACTCTGTTCATCATCTATTGTGCAAATTTCCATTGCCTCATATTCTCGATCTCTAGTTGCTGGCCAAAGTGCCACAGTTAATGGGATGGTCCTGAGTCCTCTTGAACTTGTGGCTGCTGCTAGGTTGGCAAGAGCGTCCGCATGAGAATTTTCTTCACGAGGTATATGAGAGACCTCTACCTCTTCGAACTTAGATTCAAGCCTTTTAGCTAGCTCGTGATAGGCTTGCATCTGAACATCTCTTGCTTGAAATTCACCCTGAATCTGGTTCACAACTAGCTGAGAGTCGGACTCTATTTTAAGTCTTCTTACTTTTAGATCGAGAGCCAGTTGTAATCCAGCAATTAGTGCCTCATATTCGGCTACGTTGTTCGTGGCTCAGAATTCGAAGTGGATGGCTCTTTCGATTACCCATCTTTCGGGGGATATAAGTAATATCCCAGCTCCACTCCTCCTAGAATTACTGGATCCGTCAATAGATAGGGTCCAGAATTTTAAGGCATCTGACGTAGGTCCGAGCTCTACCTCGGCCATTAGTTGGAGCTCGGGCATGTAGTCTGCAATGAAATTGGGCAGGAGTTGAGACTTAATTACATTTCGTGGTTTGAATTGAAGTCCATAGCCTCCGAGTTCGATTGCCCATTTCATCATTCATCCCGATAAATCTGGTTTCAAGAGCACGTGTCTGATTGGGAATGACAAAATAACTTTGATGATGTGCGACTCAAAGTATGGCTTTAGTTTTCTAGAAGCCATGACTAGGGCTAAAACGAGCTTTTCTAATGCGGGATATCTGGTTTCGGTTTCCAGCAATGTGCGGCTGACATAGTAGACGGGGTGCTGATTCGTCTCTGTCTCTTTAATTAGCACCGCACTAATAGCATTTTCCGAGACCGCCAAGTATAATAGTAGCTCGTCATTGGGCTCGGCCTTCGACATTACCAGAGGATTCATCAAATATCCTTTCAGTAAGGAAAGAGCCTTGTCACATTCTCTAGTCCATTCGATTTTTTTCAATTTCCGAAGAAGAGAGAAGAAAGGACTTGTTTTGTCCGAGTATCTTGCTACGAATCTGCTTATCGCAGCAAGCTTCCCAATCATCCTTGAGTGTCCTTTATATTTTTCAGGGGTTGTATACCTTGGATAGCCCGAATTTGAACGGGATCGGCTTCTATTCCTCTTCGGCTCACAATATATTCGAGGAATTTTCCGGAAGTGACACCAAAGGTACATTTTGCTGGGTTTAACCTCATGCCATATTTCCTCAGAATCTCGAATGTTTCGGCCAGATGCCGAAGATGTTCTTCGAAATTATCGGACTTAACCAATATGTCGTCAATGTAGACCTCCATGGTTTTTCCGATTTGGTGTTCGAACATCTTATTCATCCGTCTTTGGTAGGTCGAGCCTGCGTTCTTAAGCCCGAAAGGCATGATACATTTTTATTTAATTGTATCCTGAGAACGCGTCCATAAAACTCATGATTCCAAAACCAGCCTTTGCATCGACGAGTCGGTCAATGTGTAGAAGTGGGAAGGGGTCCTTCGGACAAGCCTTATTTAGGTCCGTATAGTCCACACAGACTCGATTGTTCCCGTTCTTCTTTTTAACTACCATGACGTTTGCCAACCATTCGGGGTATTTAACTTCCCGAATGAATCCGACCTTGAGCAGATTCTTGACTTCTTCAGATATAGCCTCGTTCCGATCGGGAGCAAACCGTCTCCTTTTTTGCCTTACAGGTTTGAATTTTGGGTCGACCCGAAGGCGATAACAAATGATGGAAGGGTCAATGCCTGGCATATTCTCGTGTGAAAAGGCAAAATTTCCCCGGTTTTGACCGAGGAGAGTTTGTAGTTCGGCTCGCGCTGACCCGGATAACCTTTCGCCAACCAAGGTTTTTCGAGAAGGATCGGCCTCGTCGATATTGATTTCTAGACTTCCTTCGACTAGTTCGGGTTCTACCATATGTACTGTTCGAAGAGTAACCTCGTAGCAACTTCGCGAGGCTAATTGATCTCCTCGTATAGCTCGTACTCCCCAGGGCGTGGGGAATTTGATCATCTGATGGTAAGACGAATGGATAGCCTTCATGGCATGAATCCATGGCCGCCCAACCAGTACGTTGTATGCCGAAGGGGCATCGACCACCTGGAATCGTGTGGATAAGTTAACTCCTTCGGCAAATACAGGGAGTGTTATTTCACCAAGGGAGTTTAATTTCTCTCCGCTAAATCCAACCAAAGTAATTGGATTTCCATCTATATTTCTTTCCGAGATGCCCATTCCTCGAAGAGTTTTGAGGAAAATTACGTTGGACGATGCCCCGATACCAACAAGGATTCTCTTAACTTGGCAATTCGCGATCATCAAAGTGATGACCAGGCCGTCATCATGGGGATGACGAGCTTCGGCCTCATCCTCCGCATTGAACGAGATCTCGAATGGAGATGTCTCGACCTGGTGAATAAGTTGGTTCCTTAGATCTCGGCTGTGTCTCTTGGCCGCACTTTTAGATGAGCCAGTCATCGAAGATCCCCCGGTCAAAACGTTAATGACTCGCTGTATTTCGGGTTGCCTGGGCTCCTCGGGAAGAGGTTGCCTATTAGCTCCTGTGGCTGGGGTCGAATCATTTCGACCTTCCACTCTGCTATTTTTCCTGTTTCTCGTCCAAACCTTCCTTCTTTTGGGGGGTTTTGGACAGGTTAGGAGTCCTTCAGCCAGGAGTCAATTGACCTCCTGCTTCAGATCCCTGCAGTCGTCAGTTCGATGGCCGTGGTCTTGATGAAACTCACAATACAGAGACATGTCTCTATACTCAGGTTTCAAGTGCATTTTCCTCGGCTATCGGACTTCGTTACTGATTTTGTGCATTTCCTGAACAGCCGTTCGAAGGGGGATTTGCTGCTCGGGTTGTGATGGTGTTGATATCACCTTCATTCCCTGATTGGAAGATTCAGTTCGAGCAGGGTATGGTTGATATCGATTGTTGGTCCGAGTGTCTTTCTTCTCGGACTGGATAGCCGGGGCCTTTCCTTTGTTTCGGCGGCCAAAATTTTCTTCTTCGACCTCTTGCCGAATTTGGGCTTCTGCTTGTGAGAGTACCTCGGCCATGGTTGAGCATGGATACTTAACCAATTTCCAGAAGAGGTTAGAATTTCTTCTGAGGCCTTTTTTGAATGCTGAAACTGTCGTTTCCTCGTGGCAGTTCGGAATCGTTACCTTGATTGAGTTGAATCTCTTCAGGAACTCTTGAAGGGATTCATTTTCTTTTTGGACGACAGAATTGAGGTTGTCCGACCTCTTTGGTGCTCTTCGGCTGCTGGAAAAATGCTGAACGAAGGAGCCGTTCAGCTCGGCAAACAAAGAGATGGAGTTCGGGGCTAAATGCATGAACCATTGCATAGTCGGTCCGTCCATGCATGCCCCAAAGCTTTTACACATGCAGGCCTCGCGCTAGTGATCAGGAATCACCGCGGTCTACATCTTCATTTTGTATAATGTGATGAATTCGTTCGGGTTTGACTTCCCGTCGTATGCCTTTATGCTTGGCATAGTGAAGCGGGAAGAAATTTGTACGGCTAAAATCCTTTGAGTGAAGGGAGACTCGGCATAACTGTCTAGTGGTATGGTTTTCGGAGGGATAGGTGCTCCGGTAATAAGGGAGATAAACTTCTGCATTTGCTCGAGATGTTTTTCGAGCAACTTTATTTTTTCACGGGACCCCCTATCCCTGGCCGGGACCTGGCTATTAATAGGCTCAGTTTGAGCTTGGGAAATAGCTTCATCCCTGTTTTCTGGCTGGACTTCGTCTTCATCTTCGTCCTCGTCCCTGGCTGGACGAGTCCTTGACTGGGCCTCACTTTGGCCCTCGTTGAGCAGAGCTAACTGTTGCCGAAGAGCTTCAGCTTCCACAGTCACTCTCCTATTTTTCGCTTCGAGTACCCGAAGTTCATCCTCGCGTCGTTTGAGTTCGGCCTCGAACTCCGCCGCGCTTCGGAATACCCCGTGCCCGAGAGGTAGCTCATTGTTGTTGTTTTCCATATTATTTTTCTTTCTTATACGGCCCTCCTTCTAGCGCCAATTGTTAATGTAGGAAATTTGCGAAGGCTGAATTTGATAAGAGTACTTAATAACTAGGAATGAAAGAGATGAACTAACAGTAGAAATAAATGCTTCAAGATAATTAGAGCTGAAAGACTTGACTTAATTGTTGTATTTAATGTTTGTATTCAATGTGTTCTTTACAATAAATGTGGATCCTATTTATAGGATTCCAAACAGATACATGACTTTTCGTCAAAGGTTGCACGACTTCAGCTGAATTGCTGGCTCGAACCATCGTGTTTGCTGACTTGAGCTGCTTTATTCAACATCTCGTCCAGGATTTGAGTTCGAGCTCGAACCGCCTGTTCGAACATCTTCGTAGCTCGGCTTCGTCCGTTTGGGCAGCAACACTTGTAGCTCAAACTGTATTTCTTGAATAGTTATTTTCCATACGGATTTGGGTTTCCTTCTTTAACGGATCCTGATAATGGGCCTGCTCATTTAGGGTCGTAACAATCATCATAACTCCAATTATATTCTTATAATTAACAAACAATCAATCTCAGTGTCATAAAAGTAAAAAAAATAAGTATTTCTTTAATGTATTTAATATTTTGATGATTTTCTTTCATTTTTTTGAATATTTAAAATATTTTTCTCATTTACTTTTTACTACTCTATATATACTATATATTGGTAAGACACATTCTTTACTTTAATATTTCTGTAGCACTTGTGAATCAAATTAATAATAAATTACCATACGCAAAGTTTAAGATTAATAATAAAACATGATAAATTCTTAACACTCCGTCATTTTAAATTATCAAAATAATCACAAAATTATCTAACAATATTAAAAAAAAAGTACACAAGAATACCTAAAAAAATACATAGATGAAAAAAAAACTTATGATCTCACAAAATAAAGTAATCGTACATTGATAAATATTGGTTTAATATAGCTACAATATAATTATTGTATATAAATCACCAAAAAAGTCAAATTTAAAGAAAATAAAGTTCTCTTTATTGCCACAACCGATCTTTGAGTTGAATGATGACTCTTTGTAGAGATTTTTGTTGGATGGCCACCTCTCTCGATCTCTTTCTTTTTACAGCCTTGTGGATGGACGAAAAAAAGAAAGTCATCAAATGTCTAACAATGCAGTAAAAAAACTCTAAAAATCAATTTAAAGTAAAAGTTGCATTAAAAAATATTAGTAAATGATATCAACTTAAAAATCAAATATTTATACCATTATTTTAAAATTTTGACGATAAAGATTATAACATGAAATACGTTTATTAATTTAGATTACTTAATTAGGGTAATTAAGATAATTATTTGTTTGCATATTTTATAAATTGTCCAATAATAAATTAGAAAACAATAAATCTTTTTCATAATTAGTTTGATAATAATTATTTTAGGTAGTCAAAAAAGATTTGTAGAGATTTTATTTTTATATGCAGTGAATATTTATACATTGAAAAAATTCTTTTAATTTTTTTCCATAATTTCCCTTTAGCCATGTCAAATGAATATTAAATTACAGTTTATTTACAAATATAAAATTTATATTTAAATTAAAGCATATTTTTTTATGTCCAACTTTTAGGAGGTGTAAAGTGTGCAGAAATATTACACATAAATTTAAAGAAATGTGTAACTGTTATGGCTTATTTATAATCATACTAATTGAGCATTTGTCTTCACCGTATAGGAAAATACATTTTATTACTAAATTATATAAATTTGTTTCTTAGTCGGTAATCTGACACTAATAATGTTAATGATTTGTTTTGTTAATAACGTTTAATTAATACAGTTTGTAATATGTTTGAGCTTTTATTTGTTTAGTGGAATAAAAATTTGTAATGTGAGGGTAATTTAACAAAAATCGCTATTTCTTAAATAAATATATAATAATGGCTATATAAGATATTTAGAAAAGTGGTTATTTAAGATTTTCACTCTTTTAAGTTTATGTTATTTAATTATTACAATTCAAATTGACATAATATGCGCCATTAATTTCTAATTTTCTATCAATTATTTCTTTCCCCAATTTTTTTAATTTACCATAATTAGTTTTTTGTTATCTTTATATTTAATAAAGAAATAATGAGTTTTATGAAAATATATTACTCTAAATTTCTTATTCTTAATAAATTCATGAATGCCATGGAATGGTTTGGAAATAAAATTCAAAGTTTTGGTTAAAATTATTATATTTAGAAGTTTAGGATAAAATTAGGAACTCATTCAAAATTTAAGCATAAAATTGTTAAATTTAAAAGTTTGGAATAAAATTAGGAACTAATCTAAAATTTGGGATAGATTTGCAAACTTTCTGTAATACCCCGTGTATTAATTCGACTTTGTACGAGTGCTCGGAATTAATAAATGAAAGAAATTCCAATTGAGAAGTATTTGAAGGTTATTAATTTTGGATTGGAGAAATATTATTGAGTTGGTAAATTTTATTGAAGTAAATATCAAGAAATTGGTGGAATAAAGTTTATTGGTGAATGGAATTTTGTAAGTCATTGCATGTATTTTTGGACTTTTGTAGGAAATTGGTGGTATTATGTTGGAATTTGGGGAAATTATTGGAAATTATATTCAATTTCATAATTATGTACATAGATATATGTATATGTATTATGTGGGGGATTATGTACCATATACATAATTATATAAGGTTTAAGATATATCATTCTTACCTTATAATATAAAGTTTAGAGAGAGAAAGAAGTGTAAACCCTCCCCAACCCACAAAACCCGTCAGCCTTTTTCCGGCCATTTTCCGGCCGACTCCGGCAACAACCCGGCAAACCACCACCACCGTCGTGTAGCTCTCACTCCGAGCTTCGTTTTGAGTACTCGTGGGCTCCGAGAGGACGAGTAACGGCTGAGATATCGAAGAGAGAAGTTGAGGTGGGTTTTAAGTTGCTGCCAAATTCCGGCGTTTTTACCATAGATTCGTACTCCCCATCGTGTAGGGAACATTCGGACGTCGAGAAAGCTCCATTTGGACGCTAGAAATCGCCACCGCCGCCGTGAACGGAGGAACTCCGGCGAGGTATATTATTGTCCTCGTTTTTCGTCATATTTCCGTGTTTAATGGGTATATTCGTGTTCCTTGTGGTCCGGGGAGCTCGAATATGCAATTGCATGTGTGATCGGCCGGAAGAATCGCGAGAAACGGCGAGTTGCAGGTGCAGCTCCGGCGAACTCGCGAAGGAGATAACCTGTGTCGATCGACACAGGAGTGTGTCGACCGACATAGGATTCGGTCGAAAAGAAGAAGTCGATCACGTGTGTCGATCGACACAAATTGTGTTGATCGACACAAGAGCGAGTCGATGGGTTTGACGACACACTCGTGTCGATCGACACAAAGTTGTGTCGGTCGACACAAAGCCGTCGACATGGAAGTCGATGAAGGGCATGTCGATCGACAGAAGACGTGTCGATCAACATGAGTAGTCGACATGGGGATGACGACCGGTGTGTGTGTCGACCGCTTTGGACCTGTGTCGACCGGGGCTGTGTCGACCGACACAGACCCCTGTCGGTCGACACAAAGGCTTGAAGTGTTATGATTTACTGTTCAATCCTAGTCTTGTTATCTATGATTAAGATACTGTCCTAGATATATCGTACTGACTTATAAACCCTATTTGATTATAGGAATTTGAAAGCAAGGATCGATTGAGCTCATTCTAGCAGGAAACATCTAAACAAAAGCTGATAACGAGGTGGGAAACTATTTCAGTAAAAACTCAGAATGCACGTTTTCATTTTCCAAAATGTGTGATAAACTGTTTGTTTTAACTGAGACTGCTATGCATGTTTTGTGCTATTATATATGTCCTCTGTTGAATGTTATTAACAGAGAGGTGTTAATAAGACAAGAACCATGTGCTACTAGTACATGCGCTACTCTTATTAATTGTTAAGGGTGAAATGGTAGTGACCTTAAACCCTGGAAGGATGTTAAAGGGTGAAATGGTAGTGACCTTAAACCCTGGAAGGATGTTAATGGGTGAAACGGTAGTGACCTTAAACGCTGTGGAAAAGTGATTGATGAGATAAGATACGATCGGATCTCGAAGAATAAAACCGAGATTAGTGCACTTAGATGATAGTATGTTGAATGTTTAATCATTCCTAACTAATCATCGTAACTTGGAAGTAGGTCAACCTCCAGTTACAAAACAAAACAGATATAATAACATACCTAATAGCGCAACAAAATAAAATGTTTTGGATAGCATGGTTCTTTTCAACAAAACCCCATGTCTATCTATGTGAGTTGCATAGCATGTTTCTTACTTAAAAGTATGATTTCGGACATGTTTCTCATTGGGTACGAAAGTACTCAGCCCCTCGCGTTATTTCTAAAACGTGCAGGTTAAGCAACATGGATGGGAGTAGCGGGGTGTAAGCTGGAGAAGTAAAGGTGTTCTTTTTGAAGGCTAATTAGATCCTGTGACATGCATCTTCACATGCATGTCACCATCACGCTACACACACTGCTGCACCGTTCTCTGATTTGAACCTTCCTACTTGGATTTGAAAATGTTTAACTTTTGCTGTGTATTGACTCGAAGTACAATTTTTACTGTCTTGTTTCCCTCATTATAACAAAGTCTTCCGCTTTAATATTTTGAATTATGTTGATAAAACCTGAAACATCAATGTAACGTGGCCCCAAATTGGGAAGGTCAGTTGGGGGCGTAACACTTTCTCAAAATTCGATGAAAATTAATAATTAATAGTAGTATATTTGCATGCACTACACCAACAATAGATATCCACAAAATAACTCAAGTTAATATAATTTAAAAATACTACATTGAAATTGATTCAACAATACATATACATTGCATAGATGAATTAAACACTACTACATAATAAAAAAGTGACGTCTTTGATATCTGAAATTAAATTAATACAATCTCTAGATTTTAATGAGTACAACAAAAATATTACATTAAACTAAAACAATAAAAAAAAATGTTTATATCAATAAATATGATAAAAAAAAGTATATAAAAAGTGTAAAAGTTCGCACAGTAAAAAAATGTTAGCATTCATATAAGAAGGGATCGGAGTCCCTGCCTCCCTAGACAATTTCATCTTTGATAATTGATAGTACCCATACAACATAAGATTATAAAAAATGAAAAATAACAAAAAAGTACATCAAATCAAAATTTAAGATGCATCAATCCTCTTTGGTTCACCTTGGCCACCTCTAGAGATTCCAATGTCAAAATCACCAGCATCAAAGATATAAACACATCTCACACACTGTTATTTCACTGATCTCCACTTATTTATAATTGTAATATAGGCATTAACTCAATATTAAGTGGGAGTAATATTATAAGCATATTAGAAGGCTCATCTTTTGTAATTCATTTAATTGCATCCCATATTTGTGTTTATTGCCTTGCTTATATTTCTTGCCACATTTATTTGATTAACATACGTTATTCATGACATGGTTATGTTAATGAATATCCTTAAAACAAACAAATTACAATATTTATATTCGTTATATTACTTAAATAAATTTTCTTACATTAAATAGGAATTATTTTTAGAAAGTACTTTGAGCAAGAATAGTCTTCCTTTTGTGTTTATATAAATTTATACATTGCTATAATGATGCTGGAATGTCAACAATTGTGCAAGTATATTAAACAATTTTTAAAATTATTATTTAATATGGCTAATTATAGTTGTCTCAAATTATGAGTTTTATTTAAAATTTAGATTTATTATAATTATTTGAAGGAATATCTTAAAATTGATATTGTACAAATTAATAATTTATTTATATTAATTAGTGTTGTTCTATAACAATGTTCTTTAAATATAATATCACTTTATAATTAATTTCTTAATTTAATTTTAATTATAACCATAGTGTATATATATTAATTTTAATAATTGTTGCTCACTTAATTTTATTGTAGATTATTTTTTAATTAATCTTTAAATTAATTTAATTAATTAAATTGTTTGCTTATATTAAAATTATTATAGTTTTTTGTTGGTATTTCTAAATTATATTTCTGATAAATAGTATTATATTACTAATACATACCATAATTATTAATACTTACCTAATATATTATGCGTTTATATATAGCAAGTTTTTTTTTGGCGGGAAAAATTTTTAGATTGGGGGTTTTGCCTTTCAGTATATATAGATATAGATTATGACTAACTAGAACTTTGGCTCCAAAACATGATTTCCAAGTCTTGTAATGATTTAGCTTATCCATTGCATAATTCAGTTGTGTGATCTATAATCAATAGAATTCCATCTTCAAAAGTAACTCATGATTAGGAATACCCGAACACTTCAAACTATTCTAGAACTCAGAAGTGTGTACATCTTGTAAAAGACTAACATTTGAGTCTGACTTGCATGTGATGCATGAACTTAAATATAGTCGCCCCTCACGTGCATTCAAAGAAACCGTATATTGATTTATTAGCTCAACAATATATCCAATGTAGGGGCAAATATTATGAAGGGATTGTTGCAAATTGTTAATTCGTTACTCAGGATGAATATTAGATATCTAAAATAAGTTGTTGTGCCTATAAAAACCCCTAGCATGCTCTTATTGAAATGCAAAGATTCGATTTGCAGAATACTTGGATTGTATAATCTCTGAATTGGTTGCACAGGAATTTTGATCTTCAATCATTTTTCTGGTGCAACAAGATTTAATCCTACAAGATGAAGGAATTAAACATCTGGATTTAATTAAATATATGTGAAATTGAGAGGGAAAAGAAGAGAAAAAGATCCTCCAGATCTGATCTTCTGATCTGTATCCCACGCTCCGATCCGGATACCTGGTGAAGATTCCCTCCAAATATCATGCCTACTAAAAAGCAAAATTTCCTTCCCTCTTTCAGATCTTAGTCGCCTACTACAGCTCCCAATTCTCTAGTTTGCTGCTTAACAACTTATGATCTTGTGGTGTATTGTGATCTGAGAACTTTAGGAGAATTCTGATCTCTAATGAGCTTGAACTTTTCATGAGCCAGACTTGGGACCAATATACAAATAACAAAGAAGACCTATTAATTAATTAATTTTTATATTCAACTCAATATATAATTAATTACCACCAGATAAATTTATCATGTACCTGCATATCCATATAAAAAGGTCTTACATGTATCTCCATATCCATTTATAAAAAGCATTCCACCATTGTTAGATCCAACTTTATTCATAATTGTTATTAATAAACTTTGATAATAATAGTGGTGAATTAATAGTATAGTGCTTAGTCAAAGAGTTCATTGATATAAATATTTTCCATGGAGCCAATATCATCAAAACTTTTGAAAGTGAACATATTCCTAAAAAACCTTTTTTTTTACAATTGGAGTATTGTGCGATTGATTAAGTATTATAATGCATTACTTGTTGGTTGTTGTTTTGAATTTTTTGTTGTTTGACACCACCAAAAAATTCTTTACACTTTATACATTTTCTTCGTTGAGTTTTTGCTTGAATGAAGCTATTAGATTACTTTGAATACTTGCACCTTATATAGACACCTGGTGATATTTGCATGACATGCCAAGAATGTTAAGAATGTTATAGGAATTCATGAATTTTTGGTGCTTTAAGTTATCAACAATGACAATAAACAAACTAAATAATGAAGCATTAATATTAAATAAATTTATTTCTTGATTGTGAAAATTAACTTGATGACTATATATTTTATTTTTGTTTGTAGGTAATCGAAAATTATATGGTCAAACAACTCGAAGTTTCACAGCTAAATTAGCATCTGATGAATGATGATTTTTGATAACTTTTTACATTGTAGGCATCAACATTAAGAATTGTGCTGAAAAACACTACCAAGCTAATGAGTGAAGTTTTAACTGCACAAACTCTTCTATATTTATCAACTTAGACGGTGAAATTTAATTTCAAATTTTGAATTGATGTTTGTGTGTCTCATACTCCAATGTCGGTCGTCCTAAATGCTCCTAAAAGGTTGGTTTGTTTGTTTTTTTTTTTTTTTTTTAATGTGGGCACAATTTTTATGCTTTTTTTTAATGCTCCGAGTGCTTTGTGGAAAATTGTAAGGATTCATGTTAGTGGCAACAATTTTTTTAATCTATCAAAAATATTAGTGTAATTTGGTTTTGCAGAAAACATCTTCACATCAAAAGGGAAATGACAGTACAATTGAGCGAGAAAATGACATTATGGTAATTTTGGAGAATTTTTTGTTAAACCAGTCTACATCATTTGTATATAAAAATCAATTGTTCAAATTATTTTTTCTAAAATTTTATGCTTAAGAGTTAATTAATAAAGTTTTGTGCATTATTAATTTTGATGAATATAATATACATAGATAAATGCATTTCATATATGTAGACAAATGCATATTCTTTTCAGAACGTTACTTCTGCATACGCTTTTCAGTATGCATGTTATATATATAAATAAAAGTATATGCTCTTATGCATTTGATATATATAGACTCAGTGCGTATACAGGCATGTTTTTGGGGGTACCATTGTACCCCCAAACTTTTTTTTACTATGTATATATGTATGGATTTTTATTATTATTTATATATTTTTACATATATTTTTAAATAATGTATCCCTATTTAATGTTATTTATATATTGTACCCCCCATTTTGAAATCCTGGATACGCCACTGTATAGACTTCTCATATGTTTTTCAAACATTTGAAAATTATTGCAAATTTTGATAGTTTGAATAATTTTAGGAAATAAGATAATATTGGATATGAAAAAAAAAATATTATAGAAAATAAAAGTTGAATTTAAGAATAAAAATACATGAATATTGCATTCATTTATAAAGATAAAAATTTATAAATTTTGATATAATCTTTATTTTTTAAGTATTTATTTACAATATAATCAATTTATATTAATATTATAGCACTCAATCAAATGCTTGAATGCCCCCCAAAAAAAAAGTGGAGACGAGCGGCGTCATGTGTTTGAGGCAATTTTAATTTTTTTAAACTTTTAAGTTGTTTGACCTATCCCATGACATTCTATGAATTTCATTACTAAGATGTCCAAGAACTGTAGAAAATTAAACGGGACTAAAAGTGGCCAAAACTTCAAAGACAATCTATTTTCCAAATCCAATAACAAGACAAGTTATAGCGTACACTTGTTACACCAAAAGAAATTGGATTAGACAGTCCACAAAAACAAAATCTTTGGAATAATGGAAACTTGAATTAATCCTCCTCCTCGTCGGCCTCATTCTGAGCAATGTTGAAGTATCTTAATTCATAGACACTTCGGTCCTTGTTTGAAGCTATCACTCGAAGCCAGTCGCGCACATTGTTCTTCTTCAGATACTTTTTTGTCAAATACTTCAGATACCTGCAAATCGGCCATCACAGACAGAGTTCAAGAGCAGAGAATGGAACAAGATTAAGTTTCTGGAAGGGAATAGTAATGATAAAAATACAAGAATAGCTTCAAAAAATTCGAGTGTAGACATTCGTTGATCTATCCCACATTTACAAAAGTGACTCACCCGGTCCACACTATCCAACTAAAAAAACCCCAAGCCCGATTCGTTAAATTTTCTTTATCCCCACACAGATTGTCATCAACGGACCTATCTGATCACACTACTTCTGTGCAGGAGTGTAACAAGCATATCCACAGAGAGCCTAAATAAAGGAAAAACCCTGATTCATATCCTCAAGTATAAAGATTAGGAAAATATAGCTCATATTATTTGGGTTTGGGAATTATATCCCACACTTGCATCCTGTTATATAATTGTGTCCATGGCAGAGTTAAGAACATGCTGACTTAGATGTTTTTCAAAAGAATAAAGCCAAAAAAAATTGAAAAAAATAAAAACAGATCATTTTGTGTTGATTTGGAAATTTATAACACACACATACACACATCATCACCGGGTAGGAAAAGGCATCTGGCTGAGCATTTATGTAACTAAGTCAATGACACAATTGTATAACATAAAGAAAGTGAGGATACAATCCCCTATCACAAGTAGGATATATTTCCCTAATCCTACATACCAAAGGATATAATTCAAGGTTATCCTCATAAATAAACTAAATTTGCTCGGCTTTCTGAAATTCCTGGATGGTGAATCAACACAAAATCATAGATATTATATGGTAAACCAGTTGGAGACGGATTTCAGTCTGAAACCATCTATAGGGCATGCAAAGTCATGCATACCTGATACAGTAGCAGACATTTAGATTAAAATACCCAGGCTTACCATTAATTTATTTTTAACAAATTACAACATACCAAATTCCAGTACTGATATCAGTTGCACAAATCCAGAAACATATATGTGCTGATTTTATTTGCTATCATACTCCACATAAATTATCCAACAAAAGAGTTATAAGAATCTCATTAATATATTACAGTTTTTTGGTGTTTCCTTATCAGCATAAAGTTCTTAGCACTGTTCCCAAATCATAAAATGTGCATTCAGCATTCCGAACTTCAACTCAAAACCCCAAAACAAGAGAAAAGAAACCAAAAAACACATGAGTCGTACAACATTAATTAGAAGATCATACGTTATGGGGTGAAGATTATCAAGATATTCAATTTCAGTGAGAGCTTTTAACTATGTTCAACGGTACAAATGGGATGGTTGTCTCAAAAATTGAGAAATAATACCAGACCCACTCTATCATTCGAATCTGACATATAACATTAACCCATTGTAAACCATTATGCAATAACCTATATTGTACCATTCAATACGGTAGGTTTTGAATCAAAACAACGCACCACTTTTCTCCATCGTTAAATGAACTACTATAAGATATAAGAGAAGGCTATACAGAGTTAAGAATGTACCTCTTGGAGAAGGTGGAGGCATCGTTGGCGGTAACGGAGATCTTGTTCTTGTCGCGGGTGATGGTGACAGAGTCTCCGAGGGCACCGGGCTTGCCTCCAACCTTGATGCGCTCCTGGAGGAACTTCTCCAGTGAGGCGATTTCCATAATCTTATCCTCCACCGGCTTCGAGCAGTCGATCACGAACGTCGTCGCCTTCTTCTTCCCTCCACCCTTCTGGGCCCCACCACTCCCTGCACCTCCTTTACTCATTCTTACACGATCCAACACAACACCTGCATCGACAAAGATGTCAAGTTTGAGGGATGAATTTCCACAGAAACAACAGCAGAGGCAGCGAGCTCACCTCACTGTAATTGGAGCAGCGGCGAGAACACAACCAAACTGGTGTGAGATGATAAATTAGGGTTAGATTTATGTGGGTTCTGATTTGGGCCAATTGTGGGATAGACTAAACTAAAAAATAGGCCCATAACTCATTAAATCTCATTATTTTGATATCATATACTCCTCCGTCCCACTAAATTAGTCTCGTTTTTCTATTTTGTATATTCCACTATACTATTCTCGTTTTTATATTTGGTTTGTCCTACTGTATTAATCACATGTTCTAAAATAAATTACTCATTCGATCCAACTATATTAGTCTTACTTTCTTTTTACGTTTATATTAGTCATTTCCTAAAGGGTAAATAGGGAAAATACCCTAAATTATTGGCTTTTTCGAAAAAAATACCTCAATCTATTACAGTTAGTTAAAAATAACCTAATCTTTACTTCCGTCTATGAATTATACCAAAACAAACTAACATCGTTAAGTTTTTATGACTCAACCGTCAAATGCCACTTGGTATCACACGTGGCATCCCACGTGGCAAATCAAAACATGATAATACCCTTATTTATTACTCCCTCCGTCCCGCAACATTAGTCCTGTATTCCTTTTTGGTCTGTCCCGAACATTAGTCCTGTTTTCCCGAAATGGCAAAAATTAGGGTATGTTAATCACTTAATTAACAAACTTAATTAAATAAATCAATTAACTAAAAAAAAAAAAAAAACACCACCCTACCCTCCCCAACCCTAATACGCACACACACTTCTCATTCTTGTGTGTGCGCCGCTCCATTTCCTCTCCTCTGCGATTCTTCGATTCTCTCCTCTCCTCTTCGATTCTCTCCTCTGCCATTCTCTCCGCCGCCGTTCTGCCCCCCCTCCGCTCTCCCCGCCTCCGTTCTCACCACTATCTGATCTCCACACCCTCCGATCTTGCGCCTTCTCCTCGAAGAAAACCCTAAAATCGGGCGACCCCTAAAACCACCGCTCTTCCCACCGCCGTTCTCCCCACGGCCGATCTCCCCACCCTCCGATCTCCCTACCCTTCTACTCCGATCTTTTGTCTCCTCGAAGAAAACCCCAAAATGACTGAACCCTAAACCATCCGCTCTCCTCCCCGTCGATCTCCCCACCCTCCGATCTCCCCACCCTCCGATCTCCTCGTCTCACTAGTCCCTCGTCTCATCTTAGTGATGGAAACCCTAAATCCAACATCCCTCGTCAAATCTGCCGCGCCTCTCTCGCCGTTCTCCGTCGCCGCAGCTGGTGACGATGTTGTCCGCGGGGAAATAATGTGCGACGCGCCTCTTTCGCCGTTCTCTGTCACCGTAGCTGGTGACATCGATGCCGCCGGGACGGAGGAGGCTACAGGGGCCGACAATGGTGGGGCAGCTCTGAGCAGCGTGGAGGATGAGCCCGTGGAGACTGAAGAAGACAAGGGTCTTCGAGCCTTGTGGAGGTTGAGGAGGGAGGTTCTACGTGCTTTCTGGAAAAGCCGATTTCCAGAAATCAGGTGATATCTAGCCTTTTGGATATGATGATTTTTGGGTTCTGATCCTGATTATATGTTGGATATGTTGGTTCTGATGCTTATTTGGAAATGATGACTTGAATCTGATCCTATGTTGGTTCTG